>JAPWTK010000559.1:0-270493 GCA_029963805.1 Aromia moschata
ACAGAAATAATATTTTTTTCTTCATCCCTAGACTTACATATTTTCATACGTCTATATTTTTAGACTTTATATAGTTATAGGTAGAATATTTATATAGTTATAGGTAGAAATTCAATATTTTACATTCCTAATTCAATCGAACACATTATATTGAAGTATCGCTAAAAAAAATATTATTTATCCTAAATACAGTAATTCAAGTCAAAAACTAATAATTATTCTATGTAAAAAAAAATATATTTGAAATAACCGATAAAAAAGTCAATAACCGTTCAATAAAGAATTTTGAAAATATCACCCCTTTCGCTAGGGGTGGTTTCGGCATCTCAATTAATTGCGAAAAATTTTAGGGTATATCTTATAGATTTTACAGCGTGCTTCCGAAAAAAAATCGTGTAAAAAGTCAATACCCACCTAATAACAAATTTTTGAAAATTTCACCCCCTCGCTAGGGGTGGTTTCAGCATCTCAATCAATTGCGGAAAATTTAGGATACATTTTACAGATTTTACAGGCTATTTACTAAAAAAAATCAGTAAAAAGTTCAATAACGAGTTTTTTAAATATGTCACCCTTCGCTAGGGGTAGTTTGGGTATCTCGATCGACTAGAAAGAATTTCAGTTGTATCCTTTAGAGATCAGAGAGCGTATTAGATGGGAAAAATTGACTATAATATCTGTATTCATAACTAAAACTATTATTTTATTACTGTCCCATATATGAGCCAGCCAGCAGTCTAAAGGTTAAACTAAAAATTCAAGGTTGTAAAAACGTAAATGAAGTTGGAAAATTACACAAAGGTCAATTTTTTTACAATTATCTAGAGGCGACCTTTTGAATCTGTATTAGTTGAATCCTTCGAAACTGCCCAAATCATAAACAAAAATAGTATGATAGGTCCTTTAAATACATTTCAACCGAAGTGTCAGTATAACCGTGCAAAAGATACGATGGGTGGAGGGGACTTTTTTCTAGCAGTGTGTAGTATTGTACTTATAGCTTGAAGTCATATCTTAACACCTGCGCCGAATTCAGCTATCTATAGATCCTCAGCGATACCCAACACGGGAATAATGGCGTTCGGTTTCGTATTCCATCGACTTATATTAACCCCTATATCGATAAAAGGGTAGATATGCACGGAAACCAAGGGCGTAGCCAGTAGTTATCTTTGAGGGGGGGGGGAGGGCGCTCAATGCAGATGAAACAAAAAAGCCAAAAAAAAAAGGGCAGTAGAGGCAACGGCAACCGAAAGCCCCCGAGTATTTCGATTTTTACTTGACCCTTGGGGGGGGGGGGCAGATCGCTGCAGATTAAACAAAAAAGCAAAAAAAAAGGTCACTACAGGCAACGACAACCGCATTCCCCCCGAGTATTTTGGTTTTTACTTGACCCTTTGGGGGGGGCGATCGCCCCCATCGCCCCCTGGCTACGCCCTTGACGGAAACCGAGACGCACTTTACCTATTCGTTTCACAATACCAATAATCCCGTTTGTTTCAGTGAAATTTCTGCGGGAAGTCACGCCTTACTTCAGGAAAGCCAGCATAATTTCGGAGGTTGGCTGGGAACTGCAGAGAGGCTTCCTCACCGGTGCCCCCCTGCCGTCAGGTCCCCGCAGCGAGCCGACACCCGCTACCTTCCTCTGCAACTGTGCCACCTGGCGAGGAATTTCAGGTACCCGGACCCAGGTAAGTCGGACGGATTTGTAGTGTTTTTTGCTGTATCGTACTGATTTGTATTCCTTATAAAGAGGTGTTAATAAAGTAATATAGGCAGGGTGAGTCAGAAAGAATGGGACAAGATTAAACTGGAGATACTAGAAACCAAAGAGAGATACAGCGTGTTCAAAGTTTAAACTTTTTCAATAATAGAGATAGTTTTGGTAGTATAAATCTGAAAATTAGTAATTTCATATTTTTAGGTGTGAGAATGACGAATTTTAAACTTATTTTGACGTTGCTCCTAGATGGCGCTAATTTTAACGTATTCATCTAGATATACAGAATCTAAAAGAACGCTCAATTCTGAGGAGAAAAGGTACTCTTGTTTATGCCGCGTAAATCTATCGGTTTTTAAGTTATTTGCATTTAAAAGGTTCGATGTATTTGGTTGATTATGATTTTTTTATTCTTAGAAGATGAAAAGGTACGGAGCAATCAAAGTGATAGTAAATAACAATAACAATTATTGGTAATAATTGTGGAAGTGTCCACCACCTAGGTACCTCAATATATTTTAAATGTCCCTGAATGTTAAACAAATTTTCCTATTATTTTTAAATGTATTCGTTGCTTCTTGTATTCTCTGCGGCAACTCCTGAAGATAATTAACTTCTTCCTGATAAACTAAATCCCTCAAATTTGACCATACAGAGAAGTCTAGAAGGTTTAGGTCTGGACTTCTCGGTGGTCAAACAAGTTCACGTCCACGGCCAATCCACCGATGAGGAAAATGCTCATGTATATATTGGTGGTGGCTCTCCGTCGTGTATAAAACATGTTTTCTCTTAATGCGAGTGGTACGTCTATGAGCTCGTTTAAATGATGTTGGAAGACAATTTAAGTACCGAGGTCCAGTTAGATTGGGTGGCAATTCAAAAGGTCCAATGGCAAAATTAGAAATTACACCACAGCAAATGTTCACCTTAAACTCACGTTGAAAATGTCTTTCCTTTACAGGATGTGGATTCTCGGAATCCCACAAATCATTGTTCCTCCAGTAAGTTAACTCCCCGTCTAGTAAATATTATCTCGTCGGTAAATAAAATCTCATTAAGAAAATCTGGGTATATTAAGTAATCTGCATATTTACATAACCGGTTGTAAAGATTTCTGAAAAGTTTATGATTGGGTGCCTTCTATTTGTGTATGACTGTAGATATCTTCATGTCTGTTAAAATCGGTAAAATTCGGGCCGCCTCATGTCCTTTAATTGCCTGAGCAAAAATACAATTCATATCACGCATATCACTGTTAGAAAAATTATTATGTCGAGGCATTTTTTAACTATTAGCTAGTGCTTCTGCACAAATAATAATAAATACACACGCAAAATAGTCAAATAATTTAATGATATGTAAATTTGACAAATGTTGACACAAACCTACTTAAAAAAAATATAGCAACATCAGCGCCTGAAAAAAAAAGTGAGAAAAATACATTGAACCTTTTAAATGCAAAATAACTTAAAAAACCAATAGATTTAGGCGACCTAAACAAGAGTACTTTTTCTCTGTGGAATTGAGCGTTCTTTTAGATTCTCGACTTGTTTTACGCATGACTCAACAGATAAAAAAAATGTTTTAATTGGCCTATATAATACAGTGAAACTAGCGCCCTCTAGGAGCAACGTTAAAATAAGCTTAAACTTCGTATTTCTCACATCAAAAAAATATAAAACCACCAATTTTCAGATTTATACTATCAACACTCTCCATTACTGAGAAATGAGAAATGTCGGAATAAAATTCAAACTTCGAACACGCTGTAGGTATCTCTTAAACCAGCGACATTGATATAAGGCATGTTGAACTGAATCATAATATTTTGGTGTCTAGTGTCTCCATTTTAATGTTGGGCCATTCTTTCTGACTCACCCTGTCGAGTTCGGAACTTAATAACACAGGCACACAAAATAAAAAAAAAATCAAACCCTCGGTCCAAACCACTTATTTCATATGTACGTATTTTGGGTCGCTGAATTCGAATCCGGGGTTAGTTTTGATGGGTTTGCTCGTTATCTCTCTTAAAATGTAAAAAAAACGCCAAAATTGCGCCATCAAGAAGGTAAACAAAATTATCACATCATTAAAAATTCATTTCACATGTATTTTTGGTCGTCGAATCCAAATTAAGTTGTTTTGAACCATAGAAAGCATATTTTCTTCATGTAAGTGCGAAAAAATGCGAAAAAGTGGCCCAAATCGCAAAATTGTCTCTTTTTGTGGAAAAAAAAACCTAGGAGTCGGTTGAGGAAAAAAAAATGCAAAAAACGATGCAAAACCTGTGAAGGAAAATGCTAAAATGTGGCTTTTTGTAAGAATAGAATGGGAAGAGTTTTTTTTTTGAAATAGGTCATTTTATGTGTTTTTGGATTTGAAATCGAAAGAGCACACCCAAAAATACTGAGTTACGTAGGTTTGGTGGGAATATTCCTCCATTTTACTACTGAAAAATAAGCTCGAAAAAAAAGCAAAAAATTGCGTTCTCTTGGGCGTTAACGGGTTAATTCACTTCGATAGGCGTCGCCTATATTTAATTCAAATAAAATGAACATTGATATTACGAGAGCCATTAAAAATATCATCAAATCTGACTATGAACAAGAGAGATGGAAATAGCTGTCATGTCGAAGCTCGAAGCGAAACTTCTAAGCTAACTTTTGAAGTGGCTGTCAGAATTGTAAAATAAATAATGGAATTCATTTTTAATGAAGAACAGAGGCCCCTTTCTCTTGAAATTTATTTTAGATATAGCGGTAGAATCAATGGAAGCTTGATATATTCGATGAAAGCTGCATATGAGGATTTCAGGGACATTTTTCCAGACACAGTTATTCATTTAGACCATTTTAGTCGGTCAGTAAAACGTTTATGGCAGATCCAGAGCAAGGACAGAAGAAAACGTTAAAATGGTTAGGCAAGTGATAACCGACAATCCAAGAACATAAATTAACCATCTTAGTCAACAAGTGAATCTGCCTTATACAACGTGTCAACGAATTTTTAAAAATGATTTGTAGCTTCATCTATATCGTCTGCAACCCACACATGAAATTCTCAGAGCGGATAAACTTTTAAGACTACAGTTCTGCCAAAGGTTTAACTATGTTAACTATAACGATGCTGTCTTCGAAAAACTTGTTTTACTGATGAGACTTGGTTTCATCTTTCGGTCTACGTTAACTCTCAGAATATGACATTTTGGAGTGCAGACAACCCCTCACTTTTATACCGAAACTCAACTACACTCACAAAAAAAAAGGTCTGGGCAGCTGAGAGCAGAAGGAGTAATTAGTTCTTCAAATTAATAGTGTTTGGCCATTTTATGGGTTTCTAAAATTTGTTCTGTTAAACTTTGTTCTTAATATCCTTGTCCCTTCATTGGTGCATAAAGTCGGTAATGGTAGTACTTCCCTGGTATCCTGGACGTCGTTGATTGTTGGACATTTTTTTTAACGGAACACTGAATGCAAATAGATACTGTTTAGAAATCTTAACACATTTTGGATAAATGTTACATAACGACGAATGGCAAGACAGTTATATTCAACCAGATGGAGCTCGTGTGCGTACTATTAGGGAAACAATTAATTATATAGGCGAATTTTTTCAAGATCGTTTAAATAGTTTGAATACTCAGACCATATTCCCCTCTACTTTCACAGCTTTCACAGCTATGACCAGCTGTGATTTTTTTCTCTGGCATTATTTAAAATATCCAATTTTTAACACTCCCGTTGGCGATATGGAAGACCCTCACATTGTCAATAAAATTGAAGAGATTAATGGAACACCGTGGACATCGTGGATACGTTATTGACTCGGTTAAAATAAGAGCTCAAGTGTGTATAAATATCGTTATTTTTTTAATACTGTCTTATTATTTATTTAAAATATTGTTTCTTTTTACTAAAGCTTTTTATTTCTGTTTCTTATACAGGCTGGGCCATTTTAATTTCCCCACCGGAATTTCTCAGAACCTAAGCTAGATAAACGTTTAGACAAAAGTTGTAGGGGGCAGAAGGGCCCACGCACTGGTGCCAATGACTTTGACCTTGAACCTGGTTATTTTTAAGGTTATTTCAAGGTGAACGTTTTTTTAATGGGAACACCTACTTTTGACCCCGGATTTGAAAAGAGCGAGAAATTTTACGTCAAAAATGGTACTTGTCAACAAGGTCATGGCAAGGACGAATGAAGGTCAAATTTTCGAAAATTGTTGAATAACGAGGGCTAGCTTGAGATAGAGATTGGAAACAGTAAAATATTTCTGATTAAAGTTGTCAGGGTCGAATAAGGTCACTTTCTGATACCAATGACCTTGACGTTGAACCCAGTTTTTAGGGTTATTTCAAGGTCAAAGTGATTTGAAAAAAAGCAAGAGAAATTCGTCGAAAATGATGTTTCTGTCAAGGTGATGATAGCTAGCCCTCGTTATTAAACAATTTTCGAAAATTTGACCTTCATTCGACCTTGCCATGACCTTGTTGACAAGTGCGATTTTGGACGTAAAATTTCCCGCTCTTTTCAAATCCGGGGTCAAAAGTAGGTATTCCCATTAAAAAAAAAAACACCGACCTTAAAATAACCTTGAAAATCAGGTTCAAGGTCAAAATTTTAAACCACATTAAGAATAGAAAAACACATTTTGTTGCTCACCAAATTTGATGACTTTTTTTTATTAAACACGTTAAACAGGTCATAAAGGTCATTAAGATTACGCTAGTCATAAAGTCCATAAAGGTAATAAAGGTTATATCCAAATTTAACACTTTTAAAAATACAAACTAATTTTTTGGTGATTTAACCTGATTAAGTATGGAACAAATTGATGTGGAAGTGGTGATTTCTTACGCATCGATTTTTTGCTCAAATGATTGACATTTTAAATATGCCGTTCGCACGTCGTCGTCCCCATTTCTTTAACAATTTCGCCGTGTGAATTGGTACCTGTGTCACGGTATCTAAAGCGGTATATTTGATACTGAGGATATTATCAGTAGAAGCAGTGTCGCTTTGAATTTACGAGGCGCAGAGCCATAATTCACAAAGTCTGCGGCAAAAGTCGATTCTCTTTAAATCATCTAACTGAAAAGAGAGTAGTAGTTTCCTTTCAACTGCCTGCTGCACTTGGGTTTCTCAAGGAGTGACCTATTAAAGTTATACCTAGACTGTTTCCTACATATATGCGACAATAAATAGTTGATAAATGTGTTTATTATAAAAGTTCTTTTATTTTCTATGCCTCAGGAGATGACAAATAACACAGCCACACAAAAAAAATTCCTCGACCTGGAGGTCTCACTATGTGTACTATATGTTTTTGAGTTCGCTGAATCCGAATCCATCCGGGTCAGTTCCATCTCAGCACGTCTGGGTTCGGCCATAACCTCAAAAAACACCCTCAAATTTGCTATATCCGTTAAAATCACAAACCCTATAATACAATAACCAACTGACCCCACAACCTAATAACTCCATAACCCCATAGCCACATAACCACATAACCCCATAATCACATAACCCCATAATCACATAACCCCATAACCCTAAAACCGTGTAAAAAAAGTTTCTGACGTGGGGGTGTCACTTTGTGTACTGTATGTTTTTGGGGTTGCTGTGTATCCGGGGTCAGTTTTATCCCAGCACGTTAGAGTTCGACCATAACCTCAAAAACACTCTGAAATTCACCATATCTGTAAAACCACAAACCCTATGGCTCTTAATCCTCATGATACTATAATACAATAACCCAATAGCCCCACATCCACATAATCACATAGCCATATAATTATATAATAACATAACCCTATAACTCCATGCTGTAATCATGTAACGCAATCACAATGAAACTGATTTTACCTTTCTCAAGCAAATATACACCATAAAAAAATCTATAAATAAATAAATTAATGAATCTGGGAATGCCAGAACTCCTACTGTATATGTATGTAAATGTACATGCCGTAATCCAACGTAATGTCCAACCATTGGGTTATTGTATTATAGGATTATGAGGTTTCTGAGCCATAGGGTTTGTGGTTTTACACATAGTGAGACCCCCAGGTCAGAAACTTTTTTTTGTGTGGCTGTGTAATCTGAAGTAAAAATATTTTACGATATATTACAATTTTTCAAAGTAATACATTGGATAATATAATGCCTTGATGGGTAAAAAGTAGTAAGCGCGAATACAATGATTGTAAGTACAGCGAAAGCTAAAAGCGAAAAGTAGCTTTGCCTCTGGCGGCAGTAGACAAAACCCCTAAAGTTGTGCTCATTTATTTTATAGCTGTGGTCGTCAATGCTTCGAGAAGTACAACCGGTTATTGTTTGTTTGTGAATATCTCATATACGAGATGTGTAAATTAACTATGATAAAAATTAATAAGCCTATTTTTCTCATAGCAGTGCTGGAACTCATTACAGGAATAGCTTTCAGCTAGTTCGTTACAAGTGTTTGAATGTGTTCTATGGTCCCAAAATGACGTCCCTTGAGGTGATTTTTCAATCTCGGGAAGAGAAAAAAGTCACAAGGACTCAAGTCAGGCGAATAAGGAGGTTGAGGAGCCACAGGAAAGTTTTTACAGGCTAAAAACTCGTTTACTGAAATGGCTGTGTGGCAAGGCGCATTGTCGTGTTATTCCATGATAAAGTTGTTCTTGATGTTTGGTCTCAGACGCATGACATTTTTTCGAAGTTTTTCAAGAACCTGGAGTTTGACCTGGAGGCACAAACTTTTTGTGGAGAATTCCCTGGCTATCAAAAAAACGAATCAGCATAAATTTGATCTTCGCCTTGCTCATTCTTGATTTCTTGGCTCTTGGAGAGCTTGAAGTGTGCCATTCCTTGCTTTGGCGCTTGGTTTTCGGGTCGTACTCAAACACCCAAGTCTCATCACTAGTAATGACGTTCCATAAGATGGCGATCATTTTTAATCGATTCCAAAAAGTCAAGACACCTTTCTCTCCTGATATCCTTTTGTTTCTGCGAAAAGTTTTTTGGAACCATTTTTGCACAGATTTTTCTCATCCCCAAATCGTTACTCAAGATCTGATGAACAGTGGTGTGATTCAAATTTAACTCTTCTTTGGTCATTCTTGTCCTCAACCGACGATCTTTATGTACAAAATCCCGTATTCTATTGACATTTTCGTTGGTTCTTGAAGATGAAGGCCTTCAGCTGCGTGGTTCATCTTCAATCGACTCTCTTCCTTCTGAGAATGCCTTAAACCACCGAAAAATCTGGCTCTTGAGAAAACTCTTTGAGAAAATTTAGTTTTTTACTAAATGGTATTAAGTAAAAAATGTTACCACTTTTTTTTGTTAAAAATTCGGTTTATCCTATTCCTATTCAATCCTGTTTGCCCTAACAATAATACAATCAAGTTGTTATTTTAAGCAGTTATTTCCAACAATACATAATTCCAACTTTATACAGTGCTTTCATAAAGTAGTGGATAAAGGCGATAAAATCGTCACAGATTTTTTTTTAGGAAAGATCCCTCGGACCCTTAAAAGATATATATGCATTGCTACTCTTTGACAAGTCTTGATTTTTTTGGCCACTTGCCAAAAGAAAATATATGACGTTATCGATATTTTCGTAATGAGAACCCTTATTCATTATGATAGAACTGGAAAGACAAGTTTTTTTGCACGTACAGTAACATAATTATCGATGTATGCCATAAGGAATTTTAAAAACAATCGACTTCGTTAGTTGAGAAATTAAATTTACAAAAAAATGAAAGAAAATTCATATTGTGCACCTTTGACATACTGATGGAGCGCTCAGACACTCAGGAAAATCTGTTTTACTACTTTTTTATAATATTGTATGGATATACGATTATTCGAAATTATCCGTTTTGTACTTCATTTAGTATGAAATCCATTTTCCGAGAATATGAACAGTCAGTCTCATATCACTAGCGCATTCGCCATATTTGAGAATAAAAAACAAGTTAATTTTAATCGATATTGTTCATTAACATTTTCTTGTTAGAATTGTACGTACGCGTTCTTGTAAATACGCATTCAGGATGTCAAAGGCGCATAGTTTGAAGATGGAAATTTGTTATTTTTTCTTAATTCTCTTTCATTTGTTGTAAAGGAAGTGGGACGATTTGAGCGGTTTTTTTCCCCAATTTATTTTTAGATGAAGAAATCAGAAAACATTTTTTTTAACGTCTACTGACAATAATAAGACGATTTTACGTTAAACGGACTTCAACATATTTGAATCGTTTATGTGCTTCTGAAATACTTGTAATATTAGTTACAAATTCCGCTTCTTCAACCTCAGTTGCGAATGGATCGCTGACTTCTTCAATACAATCGATA
Source organism: Aromia moschata (assembly GCA_029963805.1). NCBI lineage: Eukaryota > Metazoa > Arthropoda > Insecta > Coleoptera > Cerambycidae > Aromia > Aromia moschata. The sequence continues at coordinate 10,070 of JAPWTK010000559.1, forward strand.
ACACAAATATTTGGATTTTGAGTTTTAAATTACTATCAATTAATGAATGTTCCTAAATTTGCATCAGACTAAAAGACTAAAATTTGGAAAACAAAACGCTAGTAGTATATTGTCTTCGGTATCACATTCACTTACATATATCACTGTCGCATATACACGGTGGAGACTAACTGGAATATATTCGCTAGCGGGGTGGTGAATGATTTTTCAAAAATTCCCGAGACACGTCAACTTTTAAATGTATTTACCTACATTTTGCAAGTAATGTGAAAAATACAAAAGCCCTTCAGGGGTGGCTGAAACCACCCTCGACATGATTCTTTCAAATTCAACCCTATGGCTTGTGACCCCTCATTGTAAAGATGGTGGAAAGAGGAATTCAACGCACTGATCAAATTTTAATTTTTAGTATGTTTGTAGGGTTGCATACAATTAAAACAATTTAAAAATTAAATTTATTTTCAACGTAACAATTGTTCAAAATGTGCACCATTCACTTGTTGGCAGCATCCCAGTCTGTGGTAGGTTTCGTCCCTTACATTATGCAACATTTGCGGTGTTATTTTTCCGATTTCCTCTCTTATCCTTTCCTGCAGATCTGCTATGTTGTTGGGTTTCTGAATGTAAACCCTACTTTTAAGATGTCCCCATAAAAAGAAATCCAGTGGTGTAAGATCTGGAGATCTTGCTGGCCACTCAATATTACCTCGCCTTCCAATCCACCTACCGGGAAAAATTCTGTCCAGATACTAACGAACAATGGCAGCATATTGTGGTGGGGCCCCATCTTGCTGAAACCATAACCTCTCGTCGGTCAAGTTAGGGTTTAAGGGGTTTGGAAATAAATGACATAGCACTGGCATTAGTTCGTGCTGGAGTAAACGCAAGTATATTGCTCCATTATGAGTGTCATCAAAGAAAAATGGTCCTACAATTCTATCTTGTATTATTCCGGCCCACACATTAGTTTTCTGTGGGCGCTCAGTATGAAGTTCCCCTCATCCAATGGGGGTTCTCTTCAGCCCAGTAACGACAATTTTGGCGATTTACGTGCCCATTTAATGTAAAAGTAGCCTCGTCAGAAAAACTATCCACTCTAAAGATAACTGGTTTTGATCAATACAAGTCATCAATAAATCGCAAAATTCCACTCGTCGATCTGGATCATCTTCAAGTAGCTCTTGAACAGCTTGCATTTTATATAGTTTTTTCTCATATTTAAGTATTTTTAAAACTGTTTTGTGATTAAGATTACTATCACGGGCCAGTTGACGGGCTGGAGTGATTGGATTTTCTTCTAGAGCAAGCAACAAATTCAACTTCGTGTCGTCATCAACAACAGCCTGCCTCTTACTCGGTACTTTCCTGACATGACCCATCTCTCGATATTGTGCCTCAATTTTACTAATGGTACCTTGATTTAGTGGTGGCAAGTCAGGATGCGTTTTCTCGAAACAAGCGAACAACTTCGCATTGAGTTCGCGCCCTATCACCATATCCAATCATCATCAAAATTTCGATTTTTAGTGATTCAGTTAAATAAGACATTTTCACCAATTTTAAATAACACTTCGTTTCAAACTCTGAATACAGCATACAAACTAACTTACTCTTTGCGGCCGTGTAAAAACATTAGCAAAAAATAACAAATATCAGTTGTGGCAAAAAATTGCTTGGAATTTATTGTGGGGACATATGAAAAGTAAGGTTTACATTCCAAAACTAAACAACACACATTTTGAGTACGAAATTGTTGCGTTAAAAATAAATTACACTATAAAATTACGTTTTAATTGTATGCAACCCTACAAACATACTAAAAATTAAAATTTGATCAGTGCGTTGGATTCCTCTTTCCACCAGCTTTACAATGAGGGGTCACAAGCCATAGGGTTGCATTTGAAAAAATCATGTCGAGGGTGGTTTCAGCCACCCCTGAAGGGCTATATTTTTCACATTACTTGCAAAATGTAGGTAAATACATTTAAAAGTTGACGTGTCTCGGGAATTTTTTGAAAAATCATTCACCACCCCGCTAGCGAATATATTCCAGTTAAAGTCTCCACCTTGTATAAAAATCCATACTTTACACTCTTTACAATTTTACAATCCATACTTTACAATCCTTTTAACAAGCATACTTCTGTAAATTACTTTAAAGTTTTAAAAAATCAAAAAGCACAAAAGGTCCATAAGTTGACAACAGGAGGTCGTATTTGGAGGAAGAAGAATTAGTTCCACGTTCTCTAATAAAATATTTGGATGGAAGTTGCATTATCCAGAAATAAGACTACATCCCTCTTTTCATCTTGCTGTCAAAACTTTTTAACCATTGACCCACTTTATTGACAATTCATCCACAGGCGCCCTTTTAAAACATTAAGGCTTTTTATTCTTATCAATAACTAAATGCTTTTCTTTGTCTCCTTCCATGTTTGAACAATACAGTATATTCAGTCTTTCCCTTGCAGATTTTTCCACCGTATATTTATCATTTTTTAATGCAAATGTTTGTGTAGGAAGTGCACGGAAAAAAAGACCTGTTTCATCGGCATTAAAAATAACCCTTGGGGCATATTCCTTCAATAATTACCTCAACTTTCCTCTCCAGTCATCAGCTGTTTGCAAGTTTACGTACTTAGATTCACCACAAACAGCTTTAAACGAAATTTTCTGTCTCTGACAAAATTTCTCCATCCAACCATTAGAAGCTTGAAAGTCAGTTAGCGGGCTGCTTATAGTGTCAATATTGTTGTCTCGTACCTTACAGAACCAATTAAAAACAACTTTATCGCTGGCCAAATCAGCAGTTTTTGGAAATTTTTAATTTCATTTTAATTTCATTTTTATTTTTCAAGATACATTCTTCAATGTATCGCTAACTTTTTTATCGCTATCATTTTTCCAACGCTAAACTTTTCCGTGAGTTTTCAGGCACGCAAATTATGTTGTTCACTACTCTTAATCACATCAATTTTGTTTTGAACATATAAACGTTTCCTTTTCGGAATCCATACTAATACTATCAGTATGTCGAATGTAAATTAAATGTAAGTTAAAAACGCCCTCAACACTGTCTAATACCTTTATTAGGTAATCTTTGTATTATGTAGTTAATTATTGACAGACGTTATTTTTACCTACAGTAAGTAACAATTATAAATAGGTATATAGCCATTAGGTAGGTATCCAATGAGAAAGCCTGGATGCCCTTAGATATTATGCTTGCATTAAAAAAGTTTTGACAGCATGATGAAAAGAGAAAAGAGAAATATAGTCTTATTTCTCGATAATGCAACTCCCCATCCAAATATGTCATTAGAGAACGTGAAATTGATTTTTCTTCGTCTAAATACGACTTCCTATTGTCAATCTATAGACCAGGGCATTATTGACAACTTTAAAGTAATTTACTGAAGAATGCCTTTTAAAAGGATTTTGGCATTAATGGACACGGAGGAGGCATTGGAAATGGCGGAGAAAAATATTACAGTAGTCAATGCATTAATCTGGATGTCAGCGGCTTGGAAGGAAGTATCACCTGTAACGTTAAAAAACTGGTTCGTAAAATGTGGACTTGATATACACCATTGATATATGCAAAGACGATTTACCATTATCATTTTCGTTTCCAAATTTTAGTCTTACTGATGTAGATTTAGAAACATATTCATTAATAGTGATTTAATAATAATAACTGAATATCCAAATTAGGAAGAAAAGAAAAGGGGCCTTTTTCTCACAAATCTTCTTCTTTAAAATAGCCGGCCTAGCTGTATTTATTCTTTGGAGTACGGCAAAATGTGAGTTCATTTTCTATTATGAAGAAAAGAAAAGGAAAAGGATTTGTGGGAAAAAGGCCCCTTTTCTTTTCTTCCTAATAGAAAATGAAGTCACATTTTGCCATACTCCAAAGAAAATCCAAATGTTTCTATTGATGATTGCCTTGAAGAAGTCAGCGATCCAATCGCAACTGAGGTTGAAGAAGAGGAACTTGTAACAAGTATTAATCGTTAAGAATATTTCTCAAGCTCTTCTCGAATGCGAAACGATAAAATTGAACAATAAAATGAAACATGCAAAACAAACGATTAAAGATTATCTCAAATAAGCTAGATTTTTTTTGTAGGAATTGTAATGTAGGAACGTAGGTGTATTATATATTTATGTGTTTTTTAATAATCAAGTAGGTGGTGTCTAATGTTGTTTAATAAGTAATTCTTAATGCATAATTATCAGTTTGCAGTAGTAAGCCACTTGATTGTTAGTGCATTCATTTCCAGAGGCTCTTCGCACAGAAAAAATCCTTTTACATTGCCTGAAAATACACTTTGTACACGCATTATGAATTGCCAGAAATAATGAAAAGCACCGAGTAAAGCCGCGTGGAAAGCATGAAAAAAGTAGAAATGAGATATTATCCATGCGCTTACAGTAGTGGCCCTTAAAAGGTAACGACGCCGACTCGACGCCGCGCCGACGTCACGAGATTTAACCAGAAACTCACGCTTTAATAAAAACGAATGAATGACATTAATATGTCCGTGACATGGGTTTAACTAAATAACCCGTACGTGCCGCAGTTAAATCATACGTTTCCTTTTTAGGTATACAGGGTGTCCACATTTCGGTGAAATTGCATTGGTAACTATAATGATAATAATAAATTTATTTATTCATATAAAGATAATACATTTAGTACAAATATTACGATTCCGATTACGATTACGATTACAATTACGTATGGGGTAGGTGCATGCCCTGTGCACTTAAGCCGATGCTTATTGTGCCCCCATAGTCTAGTCATTCCATTAGTCAACAGGACTAATGGAATTAATGGAATGCTCCATTAGAAACTGTTCTTAAATTTTCTTAAGGAAACAGTCCTTAAGAAATTTAAGGACAGTTTCTAATGGAACGTCTGTCACTTCTTTTGGTTCTATTGTTATAGCCCCAAAGATCGAATACCTGATAGCTGCCAGTGCTGGGCATTCGCGTAATATGTGAAATGACGTTTCTTCCTCCTCTCCGCACCTTCTGCAATCGGGATCATCTCAGCTGGTTTCTACCCAGTTTTATGAAGTCTATTGACTTGTCCCAGGATGAACAATCCGCGAGTGTCTCAGCTCTGGGACTTTCGCCCAGTGGGATATATGTTTTTCTCTTAATAGGTCCTTTATGGCCCTCCTGGCTGTCCGGTAAGCCAGACCGCAGGTAGGTTCCGGCCCTATCAGTGGAACCTCAGCCCCTTTCTTTGCAAGAAAGCCCGCTCTTTCGTTCCGTTCATGGCCTTGGTGCCCTCTCATCCACTTGAGAGTGATACTGTTGTGTTCCGCTAGTTGTGTTAGCGAATCTATACAGGCTTTAACTGCATGGGAATGTATTTCTACAGCTCCCAGGGCTTTGAGTGCTGGTTGGCTATCAGAGATAATCTGGATCCGCTTACTTGTGTAAGACTTCCTGGTCATCTCCTGCGCACAAGCGGATATTGCAGCTATTTCTGCCTGAAATACGGTTGCCAAGTTCCCCAGGTTTAAGCTGATTTCGCACCCTGAGTCTCTGTTTGTTGCACCCGCTTCAGTGCTTTGTTCCGTTTTGGACCCATCTGTGGTTCCATTCTGCTGGACTGACGTGTGAATCTTGTCTTCCTCTCCCTCATTCGGTATAATCACCCGATAAGGTTTGTGGAAGACTATGGCACGGCCAATTCTGCCCGACCGCATGTTTAGCATGCGGTTTAGTACGAATACGAGATAAAACATTTACAAAAAAAGGCATGGTTCCATCCTAATAGTTTCTTTCATAGGTTTATTACGAATTTAATAAAAAAAAAAATGTCTCAAATGCATGCGATGCATGAAACATTTATTTATTTGTAAAAATCATATAAGGTATTGTTCGCGTTTCTATTCCCCTATTCGTTTGTTTTGTCTGTTTGTAAATACATTAAATATTCGCGCCAAAATTACTTGACATACGGAATAATGTCAGCGGCTTGGAAGGAAGTATCACCTGTAACGTTAAAAAACTGGTTCGTAAAATGTGGACTTGATATACACCATTGATATATGCAAAGACGATTTACCATTATCATTTTCGTTTCCAAATTTTAGTCTTACTGATGTAGATTTAGAAACATATTCATTAATAGTGATTTAATAATAATAACTGAATATCCAAATTAGGAAGAAAAGAAAAGGGGCCTTTTTCTCACAAATCTTCTTCTTTAAAATAGCCGGCCTAGCTGTATTTATTCTTTGGAGTACGGCAAAATGTGAGTTCATTTTCTATTATGAAGAAAAGAAAAGGAAAAGGATTTGTGGGAAAAAGGCCCCTTTTCTTTTCTTCCTAATAGAAAATGAAGTCACATTTTGCCATACTCCAAAGAAAATCCAAATGTTTCTATTGATGATTGCCTTGAAGAAGTCAGCGATCCAATCGCAACTGAGGTTGAAGAAGAGGAACTTGTAACAAGTATTAATCGTTAAGAATATTTCTCAAGCTCTTCTCGAATGCGAAACAGAAATTTTGAACAATAAAATGAAACATGCAATACAAACGATTAAAGATTATCTCAAATAAGCTAGATTTTTTTTTAGGAATTGTAATGTAGGAACGTAGGTGTATTATATATTTATGTGTTTTTTAATATTAATAATTGTGCTGCGCACAAGCGGATATTGCAGCTATTTCTGCCTGAAATACGGTTGCCAAGTTCCCCAGGTTTAAGCTGATTTCGCACCCTGAGTCTCTGTTTGTTGCACCCGCTTCAGTGCTTTGTTCCGTTTTGGACCCATCTGTGGTTCCATTCTGCTGGACTGACGTGTGAATCTTGTCTTCCTCTCCCTCATTCGGTATAATCACCCGATAAGGTTTGTGGAAGACTATGGCACGGCCAATTCTGTCCGACCGCATGTTTAGCATGCGGTTTAGTACAAATACGAGATAAAACATTTACAAAAAAAGGCATGGTTCCATCCTAATAGTTTCTTTCATAGGTTTATTACGAATTTAATAAAAAAAAATGTCTCAAATGCATGCGATGCATGAAACATTTATTTATTTGTAAAAATCATATAAGGTATTGTTCGCGTTTCTATTCCCCTATTCGTTTGTTTTGTCTGTTTGTAAATACATTAAATATTCGCGCCAAAATTACTTGACATACGGAATAGAGGGCCTACCATTCCTTCCTTCTTACCCATATCCCCTCCTCTTTTCCATTTTGAGCGAACATCTCACCTTGTCATTTGGTTTAGTAATGTTTGGTGTAGACAACTTTGGTCCTACCGCTAAAATGAAAAACCGTAAAGTAGCATAGTGAAATACAATTCTGATAAATACAAGACAGATGATAATCGTGAACAATTTTAAATTTAGTTAATTTTGTGTGTTATGTATGGCAGGTTGGGTCTGTGTTTATTAATTTTCATCATTTCTGTTATGTGAGGGAGAACGGTTATTCGGAAGTTATTCTTTAATTTCTGTAAAGATCCTATAGGATATTCCCATGCTAAATATCATATGTTATAATCTATTCAGTTTCTTAAGAGTAATGTTTAAAGTTGTATTTAATGCATAAGTAATACTTTTTGTTAATCATTCTGAAAAAATTAGGTATTGTGTTTTATTAAGTTAGGTGTAGAGCAGTAGCTATTAAAAATGTCAAATTTAATTACAGCTTCTATTATCGGTAGACTTAAATATTCATGTAAAGATCCGTCATATAAAATACATATTTTTTTAATATAATTATATTAACAAAATATGTATTTTATATTATAGTATTTTATATGACGGACCTTTTTCAATTGAAAAAGGGTATAAAAACGCAAAATTTTATAAATTCCCTAGCGATGTAGAGACACGTAGTGATTGGAAAAATATATGTAAAATAGATCAAGAATATTGTAATTCTTTCCGTATTCGTCATTTTGTAGAGAAATTTATGTCTACCATCCACACCCAGTTCTTTAGAAGAAGCTGTAGTTATTAATGGAAGTAACACTACGAAAAGTTTTGAAGTTCATAGCACAGCTAAAACTAACGTCAATAATTATTTGTTTCGTCAATGTATCATAGTCAACTGGAATAAGCTTATTATGGCCCCTTAATAATCAAACACCCTATATGTCTGCATGTGTGCGGGTGCCCCCAGAAACGTTACTGGTTTTCAACGTATCCAATGCGTATAGTGTATTGCATTTATTCGGGAAAAGCCAGCTGAAATTCTCACGAATATTCAGCGTGTACATATCGATCTTCAATCATGTTCCACACTCTTGGCAAAATGGAGCGACCCATTTTTCAGTACATTTAACTTGGTTTACCCTTTTTGTTTTGGGCCCGTAACATTTTTTATAAAGCTTTTTTCACGTAGTATAGTTGAAGTTGCTATTAGTAAATTCCTCGGATTTTCCGGTGACGGTCTAAAAATGGAGTTTTACTCAGGTGGGTGATAAAAATGTATATATACTTATACGACACACATCTTAACCCTTTAACGCCCAAGTGCACTGTCAAGAGACATGAACTTAGAGGTTCATATTATTGATAGAAAAAAATAAAGCAAAAACAACTAAAACCATGTTTTCCTATGTTTTTCGAGGTCGCTCTTTCGAATGGAATCGTTAAAATTTGCAAAAAAATTGATGTAACCTTCAATTTTTAACAAAAACTATTAAAAAACGCGACATTTTCAAGATTCCTTTTTTAAAATCGCAATTTCAGCTATGTTGTCGTCCTTTATACCACTCAAAAACAAATAGAAACGTGCACTCGAGACGTGTACTTGAAGGAAACGCAATGAGAACAATTTAATTTTCTCATTTTTGAGGTTAGAATAACTAGATATGGCAAAATTCAACGGGTGATATTTCTCTTTTTTACCAGTTGCGGAATCATTGACGCAAAAGAAGAATTTTGAAAAATTATTAGTACTTTTGGGGTTTTTGGGGTCGCTGATCACGATCCTAATGCCAGAATTTCCAAAATGGCGGATCCAATATGGCCACCATCCCGTATCAAATTCCAAATTTTTCGATTATTTTCCCTCAAACTTTGTAAACTTGGGGTTTTCGGGGTCCCTAATCACGATCCCGATGTCGAAATTTCAAAATTCAGGATTGTAGATATGACATGGCGACCATTTTGAAACAAATTTCGAAATACTGAATTTTGAAATCGGGATTGTGATTAGCGACCCCGAAAACCCCTGGTTTACAAAGTTTGAGGCAAAATAATCGAAAATTTGGAATTTGATTCGGGATGGTGGCCATATTGGATACGCCATCTTGAATTTTGAAATTCTGGCATCAGGATCGTGGTGAGCGACCCCAAAAACCCCAAAAATACTAATAATTTTTCAAAATTCTTCTTTTGCGTCAATGATTCCGCAACTGATAAAGAAGAGAAATATCATCCTTTGAATTTTGCCATATCTAGTTATTCTAACCTCAAAAATGAGAAAATTAAATTGTTCTCATTGCGTTTCCTTCAAGTACACGTCTCGAGTGCACGTTTCTATTTGTTTTTGAGTGGTATAAAGGACGACAACATTGCTGAAATTGCGATTTAAAAAAATGAATCTTGAAAAAAATCTCGTTTTTTAATAGTTTTTGTCAAAAATTGAAGGTTACATCATTTTTTTGCAAATTTTAACGATTACATTCGAAAGAGCGACCTCGAAAACATGGGAAAACATGGTTTTAGTTATTTTGTCTTTATTTTTTTCTATCAGTAATATGAGCCTCTAAGTTCATGGCTCTTGAGAGTGCACTTGGGCATTAAAGGGTTAAACTAAACGTAGACCATGAGATACAAACACATTGCTAACTCTCGAAAGGGGTAAATAAATCTGTCAAATTTAATATACCAGGTGTCCCATTGTCTACGGGAAAAATACGTCTAAATTAGGTTTTTGAAGTGATACATTTTACGTTAATTTTAACAACCATAATTTTTTAATTACTGATGATTTGCTCACATTCAAATACGCGCCGATATGTGATCATGCGCATAGCACGAAAACCGGTCTGCTACGATTTGGTTTCCTTACTGTCACAAAATGGTGGACCTTCAAATGTTTCCCAAATAACATAAAAAAGTTACACTGGTGGCCATATGCAACACCCTGAAGGAGTTGAGTAACATAACTCAAACTGCTTTTAAATAATGTATTATATTTCGTTCAAATTCTAATTTAAATAATTCGCGCGGTAAGCAGCGCCATTGTGGAGAATAAGTGCGTGCGCTATAGACAAAACATTCGACGCAAATGATCAACTCTTCAGTTCAGTAGGTTTTTAGTTCAGTTAGAATTAGGTTCACGGTATCTTTGCATAGGTACCGTGAGTTCGCTCAAGTTCACGATGCACATATCATGTAGTAAAATCAGTTAGTAAAGTTTAATTGTCTAGCACGGTTCAGTCTAGCCGCATTGTAGAAGTATAGTTTAGTTTCAAGTTCATGTAGCACCTGCGGCATTTGGCTGCCTAAAAAGTTGTATTATTGTGTTTGAAAAGGTTTGTTAGACGTAGTTTGACACTCTGTCTGTAACCACAAAAAATTAATTATTTATATACCTATATGTGAACATGTATAATCTAATATACATATGTATGTACGTATGTAAAGAGTAAATCTAACCTAAATATCCAATCTAAAATAGAAATCTAATCTAAATATTTTACTAGAAGTTATTAGCCGGTAAGCACGTAGTCGTCTTCTTTAAAATGTTAGGAACCCACTCTCATATTTGTGGAAACTTTTCTTCATTTTTAAAGCGATTTTCCATGCTTTCAATTGAACATTGTCGCCCCACAAATCGTTTGTTTGACTTTGAGAACAGATGAATGTACGCATTTAAATTATTTCCTGCCAATAGAGCGTCTTGTATATAAAGATAATCGGATGTCGATGTCAAAGCAAAGTTACATTTGGCAAGAGTATTTTAATGTTTACTATTTTGACCACAGGATGTACGAGCCAATGTCAGATCCCATTACATATCTGGCATGCTATAGGGTTTTCTAGGGATTTTTCTCCCCTGGAAAAACCAGATTCATGTTTAGGAAGTTCATTTGTTTCATTTGTTTGAATTTCATGTATGATTCAGAAAATCATACTCACACCTATCACTCAACCATTTTTTTTGTTGTTCTGTGTCATTTACCACAAAAAGATAACACAGAATATGGTAAAACTAGGTTGACAAAATAGAATAAAACTTGTAAAATAATCCAACGTGAGAAAGTTTTGACTCGTGCTACTAAATTCCTTGCATTTTTAAGATGCGAACGAATATCTATTACCTAAGCTTTTGCAGCGCTTCATTTTCGGGATTCTTTAAATGAATTTTCTTCACGGGAGCCATCCAAATATCAGATGATTTCAGATCATCTACCGTCGACTATTAAAAAACAATATTTGTTTGAACAGACCAATTACTCTTGAGTAACTTAAATAAATCATGTAGAAGATTAGAAGAGTAAGATTGGATAAAATCAATCTGATACCTCCATAAAATTCATCACAACAAACAGCAACTTGGGTTGTTACCAAAAAGTATATGGGGGTCACTTCCTAGTTTATAGACTCATTTATTGTTTGTTTATTCATTTTTTTTAGAGATGATTGTGTTCGTTCTTTATGTTCTCATATTCTATCGTTCTTTGTGTTACGTTCTTTCTATTCTGTTGCAGTACTAAAGATCACACGCAATTACATTTGCAGAGAAATAAGAATATTATGTTTGTATTACATATTGTCTAAAAATGTCCTTTTCAGGGCACACTCTCTTTATTCTGTCACTATACAGTTTAGATACGGTAACTTTCTATAATCAAATTGCTTGAAAATGTGCCGCGTTAAGATTTTTGCTTCAGTTTAAATAGCAAACATACTGTTACCATAATAAGATACGAGGTGTGTAAATTAAGTAATGAGACTGGCAGTGTAGCGCCCGATCTAGCAACACTGCTGAGGCGCGACATGGAAGGGCGGTATATTAACATGTAATGCTCCTTTAGTACAAGTTTGAACTTGTTAGAGTCATTTGTTTGGTTGACTAACGAATTTCGGATGAGAAAAATCTGCGCAAAAATGATCCCAAAAAACCTTTCGCAGGAACAAAAGGACATCAGGAGAGAAAGGTGTCTTGACCTTTGGGAATCGATTGAAAATGATCCCCATTTTATGGAGCGTATCATTACTGGTGATGAGACTTGGGTGTTTGAGTACGACCCGGAAACCAAGCGCCAAAGCATGAAATGGTACACTTAAAGCTCTCTAAGACCCAAAAAAGCAAGAATGAGCAAGTCCAAGATCAAATGCGTGCTGATTTGCTTTTTTGATAGCCAAGGGAACTCTCCACAAAAAGTTTGTGCCTCCGGGCCAAACAGTAATTCAACACTTTTACAGAGAAGTTCTTGAAAAACCGAAAAAAGGTCATGCTTGTGAGACCAAACATCAAGAACAGCAGGATGTTGCATCACAAAAATGCGCCTTGTCACACAGCCATTTCAGTAAAAAAAATTTTAGGCAGTAAAAATATTCCTGTAGCTCCTCAGCCTCCTTATTCGCCTGACTTATACCTTGTGACTTTTTTCCCTTCCCGAGATTGAAAAATAACCACAAGGGACGTCATTTTGGAACCACAGAAAACATTCAAACGGCTGTAACCGACCAGCTGATGGCTATTCCAGTGTATGAGTTGCAGCACTGCTATGAGGAATGGAAGAACCGTCTCCAGCACTATGTGGCTTCCCAATTAAGTTATTTTGAAGGGAACAATACTGAATTGTAATTTTATTCGAATAAAAAAAATTCAGTCTCATTACTTAATTTACACACCTCGTAAATCTCAATATTTTACAACTAATGCTACCAAATATCGAAAACAGTGAGTGGAGAACGCTTTGCACGTATTACCATGTATTTATGTTCTAATTCATCTATGTAAATTCATGAGGAAATCCTTAAAAGTGTCATAAATTTCAAACGGCTTAGTTCTATTTATTATCAGTTTGGTTATATTGTACAGCATTACGTACTATATTCCATGGTGGCGTAGGTATATATATTTGTTTTAGACATATTTGTCGCTCTCCACTATTACGTTTGCTGCTTGTGAAAGATATCTACCACTGGCTGCAAATTCTCTCGACTGACTCTCCAAACTAAATATATACCTATTATAAGGCATCAAACTCAGATTGATACATACAGTGAGGTCCATAAGTAAAGGATAAATTCATTATCTACGAAATTTACAATTTATGAGTAAAATCCTGAAACACGTCAATTTTTAATTCTAGAATGATATCTTTTGAGCATAATTTTATACCTCCCCCTCCAATCCCCTTGGAGTGACAGCTACCCCTTTAAAAGTTTTAAATGGAACGAGGGTGCGTGTGATAGCTCGTTTGAAAGGGTTCTTAATTATCTATTCAGCAATATAAGGTTTTTTGAATTTTGTATATTTTTCATCAAGAAAATTAAATTTGATAATTTCAAAATTATTATTATTATGAAATGTATACAATCAAGTGCCTATGTACCAAATATCTGTCTAATCTGATGTTTTTAGTTAATTTTGTGTCAACATTCAACTTAAATGTATCGGTTTCCCTGATACGCTGCGCAAAATACCCAACAAAAAGAAAGAAGTAAAAAAGGGTTTCTTTTTACATATCAGAAAAAAATTCTTTATTTGCTACATCTGGGAAAACTTATTATTCTATTATGTTATTTATCGCTGATCGTTAAGTTGATAATTACATATTTTAACAATGAGTCTTTCGGATACCCAAAGAATTGAAATTTTGATATTATTAGGATGTGGTGATAAAACAAGAACGCAGAAGCAGGTATGCGAAATATTCAATACTAAGTATCCTGACCGCCTCATTTCCCAGTCTACGGTTAGTAGAATAGAAAACAAATTTCGTGAATTTGGAAATGTCACAGATATTCCTAAACCTAAAAAATTAAAAAAAGAAAAATACCGCCCATATAAAATTTATTTGGTTCAAGAACTTAACGACGATGACCCTGATCGCCGATTGTAATTTTGCGAAATCATGGCAAATAGATGCCAAGATAATCCTTTATATATAAAAAACATTATTTTTTCTGATGAAGCAACATTCGTCTTAAATGGAACAGTCAACAAACAGAACTGTAGATACTGGAGTACAGAAAATCCACATTGGATGATGGAGGCCAATACTCAATATCCTGAGAAGGTGAACGTTTGGGCTGGAATTATAAATTCTCAAATTGTCGAACCATATTTCTTTGATGGCACATTAACTGGCGCGCGTTACTTGGATTTCTTGCAAAATTTCTTAGTTCCAGAGTTAAGAATGCTTTTCCCAGATGATGACAATCCCAATGAAATTGATAGAAATATTTGGTTTCAGCAGGACGGAGCTACACCACATTTTTCATTGGAAGTAAGAGCCTATCAGAATCAAGTTTTTCCCAATAGATGGATCGGTAGACACAGTGAAATTGAGTGGCCTGTTCGTTCTCCCGATATGACCCCGCTTGATTATTTTTTATGGGGTTACTTAAAATCGAAAGTCTACCTCAACAGACCAAATAACATAGAAGATTTAAAAGACAGAATAAGGCAAGAAATTAATCAAATCACCCCGGAAACAATACAAAATGTTTTAGAAGAATTTCAGCAACGCCTCCATTTTGTCAAGAAGCAACGGGCGCCCAGTTTGGACATTTCATTTAAACTGTTCTTCTGTTCTGTTTCACGTTCTTTTCTTTACTTAGTAACATTAATAATGTAATATTTTTCAATAAAAAAATGATAGAAATTAAAAAAAATCGTATGTTGCTGGATGGAGAATTAAAAACCCTTTCAAATGACCATCTATCTACGCACCCTCGTTCCATTTAAAATTTTTAAAGGGGTAGCTCCAAGGGGGTTGGAGGGGGAGGTATAAAAATGCTCAAAAAAGTCATTCCAGAATTAAAAATTGACGTGTTTCAGGATTTTACTCATAAATTGTAAATTACGTAGATAATGAATTTATCCGTTACTTATAGACCTCACTGTATATGCACTTATGAGGAAAATGTATAGTGGAAGAGCTTCGGTTAATCCGACTGAGGTGTTTTTACACATTTGCAGATGAATGATTCAGTATTCATTGATCTAAAATGAACAATCTTGCAACCCTACCCGGGATGCGACATCAACCCCCAAAGGAACCCGCATATTTCTTATGGGAAGTACCCCTCAGTGAAATTGGCTGATTTTTTTATATTTTCCAGTCCACGACCAACCGATCAAGAGTCTCTGTGGGTTCAAAATGTTAATATTAATAGATAGTCGGATACGGCTCTAAAATGTATTTTCACCTCCATCAGTGGCGGTTTGTAACTTTTTTTTTTGGAAGGCAAACAAATTTTATAAAAAAATTTGTTTCCTAAATGTTTGCAATGGTAAACTTAGTAATATGCCGCATAGTTGGGAGAAGGACTTCTACTTGGTCAATAAAATATATTAAGTACATTTGTCCAGCATAATGTATCTAATATATTTTATTGGTTCAGCAAAACCCTTCCCGATGGTGTAGAGTTTCCATCAAATTACTTTACAATTAAAATATGCAGTGAAACAAAACGGATTTTTGCCAGGACTGCGTCAATTTCGATTTGACGGGCTGAATTGATAACATTCATAATATTTTGTTTGCCTAAATTATGTAATTTGCACACACAACTAGTATATTCCTGACTTTTTGAATGTGTCAATTGAACGAGGTAAATTTTTAATATTTTCATTTTCATTAATATTTAACATTTAACATTTTCAATCAGTCGTTTTGACTGATTGAAAAATCTTGTTACGAGGGATGAAAAGTGGGTGCTTTATCTAAATCACAACTGTAAGCAAGCTAAAATACACTAATGGAAAAAATTAAAGGGTCAAAAAATGTTTCCTAATTTTTAGTGATTTTTCAGAATGCTGTATCTCAGTGAAGAATGGTCTTATCGAGGTCTACAAGAGCATTTTGAAGCTTCAAGTTTCTCGTTTTAAGATATTTCGGCAAAAAAAAAATTAGAGCTACATGTTTGGCGCAATTTTAGGAAGTAGTGCGAGAAAAAAATGTTGCGATTTTTTTTGCTTTTTTTCAAGTCCACGAGCTTGAAAAAAATGTTTCTAACTTAGCTATGCTATGGACCGGATAGCTTGTTTATTCAGCTTCAATTTGCTTTTTTTTTTAATCTCGTTATGACCATTTGTTGCGGAGATATCGAACTTTAAATCAAAAAGGACCCTTTTGTCTTTGATCGACGATATCTCAGCAACCAACGGTAGCACAGAAAATCTAAGGGCAGTTCTGAAAAGTGGAATAAACGCCCTACAAGGTTCTGCTGCGATTTGTGAGGAGAAATTGAGAAAGACAGGAAAAAACGGGTAATTGATTGTTTTTCAGAACATCAACGGCTGAAATTCAAATCTTCATGAAATGACTATGTTGCGTGTGACTTTTACAGTTGAATATACCCCCAAAAACCATGCAAAGTTACATTATGATCTAACGAACCGTTTTCTTTTTGCAAACGGTCAAACTTTTGAAAAAAAATAAAGGGTCACGTTTTTTTGAGCTTAAACATGTCCTAAGCATGGCTAAAGTGAAAAAAAATTGTTTTCGAGCGTATTCACAATTTTTTTCGCAAATGCCGTTGAAATTTACAAAAAAGATTTTAAAAAAAGGTTTTTTTTTCGAAAATTGAAAAAAAAAATTTTTAAAGGCTTCCAAAACTTTTGTGGAGGTTGCACGATCGGATTTACGCTTCTTACACACACGTCTGTGTGTGTGTGCGCGTGTGCGCGTGTGCGCGTGTGCGCGTGTGTGTGTGTGTGTGTGTGTGTGTGTGTGTGCGCGTGTGCGCGTGTGCGCGTGTGTGTGTGTGCGTGTGCGTGTGCGTGTGTGCGTGTGCGTGTGCGTGTGCGTGTGCGTGTGCGTGTGCGTGTGCGTGTGCGTGTGCGTGTCGTGTGTGTGTGTGTGTGTTTGGGTCTGTTTGTCTGATGTTTTTAACCATCAATTTTTAATTCAATTTAAATTAAAGTTGATGACCCAAATCGCGTTTCGACTCTGATTCATACTTGCTTAGGAGACAAATTTCTGATCGATTTTCTTGCTAACTGCACACCTAAAAAAACAGTAAATCCGATCGTGCAACCTTCACGTGTACGCTTTGGGTAATGCTAATACCGACGGTAGTGAAAATCAAAATTTTCAAATCTCTTAAGTATTTTTTTAAGGTTTTTTTTTTGGAAATTTCAACGTAATTGTAGAAAAAATTGAGTAAGCTCGAAAAAAAAAATTTAATTTTAGCCAATATTAGGACATGTTTAAGCTCAAAAAACGTGACCCTTTAATTTTTCCAAAAGTTTGACCGTTTGCAACAAGAAAACGGTTCTTTAGATCGTAATGTAACTTTGCAAACTTTGTTAGATCGTAATGTAACTTTGTAACTTTGAATTTCAGCCGTTGATGTTCTGAAAAACCATCAATTACCCGTTTTTTCCTGTTTTTTCAAATTCATGTCAAGGATAAAAAAACATTTTTCTCCTAAAAAATCGAAGCAGAACCTTGTAGGGGGTTTATTCCAGTTTTCAGAACTGTCCTTAGATTTTCTGTGATACCGTTGGTTGCTGAGATATCGTCGATCAAAGACAAAAGGGTCCTTTTTGATTTAAAGTTCGATATCTCAGCAGCAAATGGTCGTATCGAGATTTAAAAAAAGCAAATTGAAGCTGAATAAACAAGCTATCCGGTCCATAGCATGGCTAAGTTAGAAACATTTTTTTTCAAGCTCGTGGACATAAAAAAAAGAGGGAAAAAATCGCAAAATTTTCTTCTCACACTACTTCCTAAAATTGCGCGAAACATGTAGCTCTAAAAATTTGTTTGCCGAAATATCTCAAAACTAGAAACTTGAAGCTTCAAAATTATTTTTTTAGACCTCGATAAGACCATTTTTCACTGAAAAATCACTAAAAATTCGGAAAAATATTTTGACCCTTTAATTTTTTCCATTAGTGTAGATACGACTTGAAATCTTTTAGTTAGGTTTTGAAGTTCTGTCCCATCCACCATATTCACCAGACCTTTCATCCACTGATTAGCATTTGCTCTGTGCCCTCAGCAACTATTTAATAAATAAATCATTTTACGATCGTCACCATCTACATATACACAAATGTTTCGCTTCACAATCACGTGAGTTCTAGGAATGTGGTATCCACAGTCTGCCTACGCGTTGGCGACAAGTTATAGAGTCGGATAGCGCTTATATTCTAAATTAAATTAATCCTGTTTATAAAATAAATAATCATATTTGAATATATCAGCAACGCTCAATACTTTGGGATCAACCGGATATAAATAACTTAGTCGGATTCACTGTTAGATTATTATTTCTTTACAAAGGATTATGAAAAAAGTGTAAACACTTTAACCCGTTTCGGCCCAGAATGCCACTCGAAGCATATCGCTCTTCGGTGCCTCAGAACTGCTCCTATTCGCGACAGAAACATTTTTAGGGGACATATTTTGAAAGATAAAGACTTGCCCTTTCCGATGGTGTCAATTAAATTTGTCTAAAAAATTGTTAAATAGGCAAAAAAACAGTATTTTTTACAAAAAAACACGATTTTTTTCGACAATTTTTTTTAAATCAATTTTTCAAGGGATTTTGGGTCTGCCATGGACCTGGAACCTCAGTAACCTGTGGAATAAATGTCTAAATTTAAAGGATGCATTGTTTAAATATCGATTTTTCTCCCCTGTGCATCCAAAATGGCACCTCAACTGCAAATTTTTTGCAAAAAACTTCAAAGCCTGTTTATATGAAAATGACGCACTTTTTTAAAAAATTGCCAAGAATAAAAAGTTCTTAAAATCACCTTAAAATCACTTAAAGAATACGCTGGAATTTTTTTTGAGCGATTTTTTTTAATATTGCACTTGTCAATTTTTGCAAAATTAAAAAAAAAATCGTAATCAGTTTATTCTAGTCGTGCAAATATTTAAAAGTTACAACTACTAGTTTTTTAATACATGAAAATAGAACCAATACTTTACCTTCACTAGCGTGTTTTTCTTTCGTTTTATATTATTTGAAGATAAACAATAGATTTACTGTGAAATGTATTGCCCTTCTCATAAAAACATGTGTGTATGAAAACGAAACTTAAACATCAATTTTCTTTAAAAACTACGGCCCAGTATTTCTAAGATTTTATTACAATAAATATAAAGTTCATGGTTGGCAAATGATAGATGTGCGAATATATCGAACTTTTTCATAATACGATATTAATTTTATCTTTAACGCTGTTTTTCTCGAAAACATTGCACTTTTACGAAAAATTATCAAGAATAAAAAGTTCTTAAAATCACTAGAATTTTTTGAATTTTTTTGAACGATTTTTTGAATTTTGCAAAAATTGACAAGTGCAAAATTTAAAAAATCGCTCAAAAAAATTCCAGCTTATTCTTTATGTGGTTTTAAGAACTTTTTATTCTTGGCAATTTTTTAAAAAAAGTGCGTCATTTTCGTATAAACGGGCTTTGAAGTTTTTTGCAAAAATTTTGCAGTTGAGGTGCCATTTTGGATGCACAGGGGAGAAAAAATCGATATTTAAACAATGCATCCTTTAAGTTTAGACATTTATTCCACATGTTACTGAGGTTCCAGGTCCATGGCAGACCCAAAATCCCTTGAAAAATTGATTTAAAAAAAAAATTGTCGAAAAAATCGTGTTTTTTTTGAAAAAAATACTGTTTTTTTACCTATTTAACAATTTTTTAGACAAATTTAATTGACACCATCGAAAAGGTGAAGTCTTTATCTTTCAAAATATGCCCCCTAAAAATTTTTCTGTCACGAATAGGAAAAGTTCTGAGGCACCGAAGAGCGATATGCTTCGAGTGGCATTCTGGGCCGAAACGGGTTAATTGAATAACAAAAAAGAAAAAATGTACTCGTGGGATGACGACTTTCATCAACTACTTGACCTTTAAAAAACATTTTTCTCCAAAAGGAAAAAACCCCAATTCTGTAACAGTCGCGTTTAATATTCCGTTCACGTGATGCGGGATGTTTTTGATAGCGTACGGGATACCCTATTCGAAATTCAGATGACATGTGACAGTGGACCATCGGTGTACGACATCAAAAGATGTCTGTTGATATATGCCGTGTATCGCTTACGCGTGAGCAATGAGCTCGCAAATGCATGTTACACTACAGTGCTCTGCTCTTCTTTCGAAGGAACCTCTATATGTAACGGACGCGAAAATAAAAGAAAGCTGACTCGATATAAAAAGGTTTCCAATTTTAAATTTGCATGGATAAGGGGTCGAGGCGTCCCTGTTTTCGCTATACGCTATACCCTCCAGGCAACAATAGGATAAGTTCTGAACTTATATGTGTATGCGTTATACGTCCGAGATTTAAAATCAACACATTGTTGGTTGTTTTAATTAATAATGCAATGCAACCAAAAACTGTTTGGTTTTGAACGCTTTTTGTAGCAAGAGTAAAAAATTTTAGTTCTCTTCTAGAGACGTCTCACATATTAAATTAAAATAAAATGAAGGTTTGCAGAATATTGATATTACGAGTTCATATTGAGCATTACTTATACGAGGTGTGTAAATTAAGTAATGAGACTGTTTTTTTTTTATTCGAATAAAATTAAAATTCAGTATTGTGTCTATAAAAGTGTTCATTTACTGTTTAAGGGGGTATTCTAGTCTAGAGGCATGAATTTCGGGCGGTTTTTGAAGCTCTGTACAAACGAAACGAAAAATATTTGTACTATCCATTTTCTTATCATCTGTTTATTGATATTTTAAAATAACATAAGAAATTAACTGAAAAAAAAAGACTCAAAACTGGCAAAGTTATGAGCTGGCCAAGTGGGGGGTTCAAAAAAAAAGGGTGTCCTGGCGTGCATGATTTCAACCCTTCTGGTCAACTGAAACAAAAAAAGCCGAAAGGATTTTTAATTAGTATAGATGCCCCTATAGCCCGAACCTTGGAAAAGTCAAAAAAAAAAATTCATAAAATGGCGGCCGTTTGAAAAAAAATATTTTGTTTTGTATGTTTTTTTAACAATTCCGATTTTTTTAAAAATATTAAAATTAAAAATTTTGATCTGAGCGTGCTTGAGGCGATAGAGGAATATGTAAAGAACATTCACACCAAATTTCAAATAAATCGGTTCAATAGAACTTGAGATATCGTGCACGCCAACTCGAAAAAAAGTAGTTTTGAGAAAAACGCGTTTAATGTTTTGAGACAAGTTTCCGGCAATTTTACTCAGTTAGCACGTCCACGTTGCTTGAAGTCTGGCTCAAAACTAATTTGAAATAAATACTAAGACGAGAAGATTCCGACTAAATACGTTTCGTGTTTCGTAAGTACTCGGGCAGCGTCTACCGTCTATTGTTCATTTGTTCCGGTCGGACCAGAACCGATGCCGCGTCACAAAAATGGCTGTAACTCATAAAATAATTGAAGTTTTGAAAAATCCTTTTAAGGGTATATTCTTGAATGTCTAAACTTTGGAAATATGAAACAAAAAAATTTCGTTTGATCTTCGACTTGTTCATTCTTGCTTTTTTAGGTCTTGGATCATTTTCAATCGATTCCAGAAAGTCGCTGCGTAAGGTTTTTTGGAACTATTTTTTGTGCAGATTTTTCTCATCCCCAATTCTTTAGTCAAAATCTGATGAACAGTAGTTTGAATTTAACTCTTTCCCGATCATTCTTGTTGTCTACCGACGATCTGAACGTACAAGATACCGTATTCTATCGACATTTTCATCGGTTCTTGAAGATGAAGGCCTACGTGGTTCATCTGTAATCGACTCTCTTCCTTCTGAGAATGCCTTAAACGACCGGAAAACCTGGGTTCTTGAAAAAACACTTTGTCCAAGTCTGAAGTAAAACCTGATAGCACACCATTGCTCAAAATTAAAGTAACTCATTTTTAAAACGCACTAGAAAAAAATGGTTTACGAAAACAGTCGCAAAGAACAAACAAATGACTCTAACAAGTTCAAACTTGTAGTTAAGGTGCATTACATGTTAACCTACTGTCCTTCCAAGTCCCATCTTCGCAGTGTTGCTAGATCGGACGCTACATTGCCAGTATCATTACTTAATTACACACCTCATGTTTATCACGTACCATTTATAGTTTTATGCTGACACGTTCTGACACAACAAAATTTGTGTAACAAAATTTAGATCATGTCTTGTTCTTGGAGTGAAACCTATTGTCCTCAGTTTAGTAGGTCATCAGAAACCTAAAGAACTAACTGAGCAGCAATACACAGCTGAGAAAGATGATCAAAGCCAATTTGATCCACCGACGATGAATGACACAGACTTCTCCAAGGAGTTTGACCGATTCGATCACGGTATTTTATTTGACAACCTTTAAAGGTAAATGTTGTAATTCATAAAGATGAAAAGATACCAGTTTGTGGAGTGTGTACTGGAACCTTCGGCGTAGAAACAAAAAACTAGACGTTTTGCACAGAAACGTCCAGTTTTTTTTTTTTTAGATACCAGTTTGTTCAGTACCGTGGTCATCAGTCGGGAAATTTCTTGCAGACGTCAAGAGTATCATATGGAGCTATTTTGGGACCCCTGTTATTTGTCATGTTCATTATTGATATTACGACAAATCTCAGCATGATTCACTGAATCATGCTGAGTACTTACTTAAAATTGTTTTGTGAAATTAGTTTTGATGAAGATTGTAACCACCTTCAAAAATAACGTCATTACATTTACGAGAAAAACTATGCTTACCAAATATTAATTATACCCTTGACAATGTCATCCTAGAAAGACTTGAATATTTTAAAGATCTTGGGGTTACTTTTGGTCCAAGATTATCTGTCTCGAGGCACATTGAAATTACTATAGCACCAGCACATACGAATTTGGGACTCATCTTACTAAATTCAAAAGGTTTTAGTTACTGTGAAACTGTGAAATAATATATAACTTTTGTTAGATCTAAATTGGCATATGCAGCAACTGTCTGGAATCATATTTACAACGTACACATTACATAGTTAGAAAAAACTGTTCACAATGGAATTCCTACTACTCCCACATCCAATTTTTCTGTATTTAATTTGATTAAATCGCTAAAAACATAGAGTTATGTTTTTAAAAGAGTGACAGTTGGATATGACATTTGTGACCTTGACCTTGTGACCTTGTTGGATATGACCACTATTACCTTTACAACTGATATGAGTTTTGTGACCGATACCTGTATAACACATGTAACTTTTACACCTATATGGCATTATTGCCTAAATGAATTTAATGACCTCTATAACTTAATGAATTTTATGACTTTAATGACCTAGATGACCTTTATGACTCATATGATCTATTTTGGATATGGATATGGAAGTAAAAATGAGAGTAACTTAATAAATGTTATTTTAATTTTTCTATAACCTATAAAACGACACGTCAAATGAATATCTTTATTAATTCACATTAAGATACAAAATCCCACAACACTTCCCAATCATACACTCAACAAAAACGTCATCAGCCAAGTGATATGAATTTTTGTTCATATTTGATTTGGTCACACCTCAAGTTTTCAAAAATTTGTAATATTTTCCTTGTCCACACCACTAACGTGAGTAACACAAAACTACCATCAGCTAAATCAAAACTTTATGATTAACTTTGACCATACATTTACATTTGCAAATTCAAAATAGTTCACATGGACAAAGGACGATACAACACTCATATATGATTTTCACGAAATTCGCACAGTTGCTTGCATTACTAACAGTGTTTTGTTATCACTAACATCCGTACATTATTATTTTTGACACCTACAGAGGACAATAATACACGTGTTATTACTATTTCTATACTTTTAGCCGCTGTTTGCAAAACCCGTTTATTAGCTATCAATATCGGAGGCATTAACCTTATAGGAGGATAACATAAGGAGGAGACATAAGACCTTATTACGGCAAAATATGTTGTTTCGTCCACTGTCAACCACATACATTTGTTACGTATGTCTTCTTTGATATTTCCCATGACACGTTGATATGTCTTCTGTAAATATGTTTTACGCAATGTATGGCTACTAGGTAATGGAAAATCGGATACATATTTTGCAAAAACACGTCTAAAGTAAATATTGTCGACCATGTCCCACGCAATGCTACATGCACAAAACAATATACACAAATCCAACCAAAATTCCTCTTTTATAACCGTACCAGGTATATTTTTTTGATGGATATCCAAATCTATATGTGTTTAACACTCTCGGCGATCAAAAAAATAAATATATCGACGATTGCAAGGAATACATAAAATATGTGATCCGTCTATTGTAAAATCCTTGTAAGTTTCAATCATTCTTTTTTTAAGTTTTAAAAATTGTTTTCAATGCAGCAGTCGACCCGTTTACACCGCCGGCAGGTACGGCGTCCCGGGTTTCGTTTACGATAACATTCTACGCACGGACACTGGCGTGGGTATATAGGGGCAAGAAATATGCGCATAACATACCGGTCAGCTCTGCATAACAACCGGACAGCATACTTTTCCGGAGCTTACTTATAATCTAATATGTCAATAACATCTCAAAGAAAATATAAAAACGGACATATAGATTTGTTTGCTTAAACTCAAAATCTCGACATTTCAGAACATTTTAAGCCTATTTACAAACTTTTAAAAGCTTTTTCATGGACACTATATTTCTCAATATGTGGATATGGAAGTAAAATTAGACATTCTGGGCTAAGTTTGTAAACATCGACTTTGATCTTTCTTTGGACATGGACTTTGTTGTGTGTGAAAAAATACTCAGGAAACTTTATCTCAGGAAATGTTAAAACAATAAAATTATAACTAGAAATAATATGTATTGCCATATCAAAGATTTATACGTCCATTACGAGGAAATCAGGAATTGTTCAAACAATTAGAACTACAAATATGGTTTTCCACATCAAAGATTTATACGTACAAAACCCATTTGCTTTCTTACTTCTTTTAGTTTGAAAGTCCGCCATAAAAAATATAGGTATTAAGGTCTGATTACTTTGCTGTGTATGAAATACAAATCTATAAGTAAAGCGTGGATCTCGCAGAGAACTTAGAAAAAGGCTAACGCAATTAAGAATCGCCAGTATGGTTTCCCGCATCAAAGATTTATAGAAGACCTACTTACTCATATCGTTATCAGAATAATAAGAATTATGAACTCGTAGAAGTATTACACGTCTGAGACAGTCTCAGGTATTGTCTGTTATCTTTTAGTCTCTTACTTTACCGATTTTATTAGAACTCTTGCACTTCCGTTTCCTTAGAGATGTGCAGATGTGCCAATTTTAGGGGGCGTTACAAAAGGAACAGTAAAAAAAAACACTCGATTAGGCACTGGGGCATTGCTCATATGAAATAAAAATATAAAAAGGTCTCAAGAGGGGTTAGGTCTGGACTGTTCGGTCACTTAATTGTTTCACGTTTTCCAATCCAGGTTTCATATTTTTCATTTAAAAACATTGTTACTATCCAACACTATCGGGACCCCATCTTGCTGAATAACAATTTCGTGCTCTTCATTTAAAGGTCATAGATTAAATTTTCAATGTCGTTCTGTAGCTTGTCAAGGTAAAGATCACTGGTCAGCGAATGATTAAAAAAAATCGGACTCAAAATTGTATTATTTTTTATCCCACCGCACACGTTTAGAGATCGACGAACATGATGTTTCACTTTGAAACTTTTCGACATTGTAAGGAAGTAATTAATGTTGTTGCTATTTAGAATTATAGCAGTGCTGAAGCAGGGCTCATCACAACCACAACATTTTATAAAAGAAATTTGGATCCTTTTCTAGTTTTTCTAACATAGTTCTGCAGAATGTCAAACGTTCTTGTTTATTAGCTTCGATTAAATGTTGGACAAGAGTCGGCTTAAAAGGATGAAACCTGTAATTTTTTCAAAGGTCTATATACTTTTGCAACACTTAGCAAATTTTTGACACAGTCTCTTATGGAATTCTAATTCAGCCAATATTGACAAGTTGATAATAATCTTGCGAGGTATCCGTATAATTACAAGCACATTTTTTAATCCACTGCATACTACACGTAAAATTGATTTATTTTGCTTCGTTTTTTTAAAATAAGTATACATTGTGTTACAAAAAATTCATTTTTATTTATCACGCTTTTCTGCAACACACTATATACATGAAAACCATTGTACTCTATAACTTTTGTATCTAACATTTTTTTTATATAAAGCTAAAGAAACAAGTAAAGGGGGGAGGGGGGGGGGTTAATTTATAGAGAAATACCTAGTACAACATGTACTCTATCACGACAGAGTCCGCAAAGTTGCCAGTTGGGTAGTTGCAGTTGACAACGTTGCAAAATAGGTAAAATATTTGTTTATGGAAATATTACTATGTGTATATCGGAGAGACTTCTAAACAAATAAAAGGTAATAAAAGCAGGTAATTTACAAGAAAAACGTGAAAAATCGGCTGAAACCTACCGGGTGGTACAAAAGTATCAAATAATGGCTTTAACTTTGTTATTAGCAAAGTTAAAAAAAAGTTCAATATAAAAGTTATTTTGTTCATTACCATGTATGTTTTAAGTTTTTTAGTTTGTTGATATCTTCTTTTGTTTTGTTCCTATGGCAACCATTTTTTTTTAATGGCACTCATACTTTTTTTCGTTATGAAAAAAGCATATTTTTCTCTATTCAGTCACAAAATTTTGCAATTTTTGAAAAAAAAAATAAGCGAGAAAAAAATTATTTATTACTACTCACTCACAATGAATTAATTAATTTCACAAAACTAAAATTTAGATCAAATTAAATTTAAAGAGTAACAAAGATAGACTGAATATTAAAAAAAAACGCAATACTAAATCAGACGTTCAAACTGAGCTCCGTTGACGGCCAAGCAATGACCTAAACGGTATTCAAATTCTACTGTAGTAGCTCTATGTAAAACCTCTGCAGGTATTCTGCGCATTTCAGCAGCTATTCGCACCTTTAAGTCCTCCAAATTACGTGGTCTTTGTTTGAACACACTTTTTTTTTTAACATGACCCCACAGGAAAAAATCTAAGGGAGTCAAATCCGGAGATCTGGCAGGCCACTCAATAGATCCTCTTCTGCCGATCCACCTGTTTCGAAAAACATGATTTAAGTACTCTCTAACATGTACCGCAAAATGTGAAAAAGCTCCATCTCGTTGGAAGAAAATTCTATTGTCAATACCTCCATTTTCACCCGGGAATAATGCTGTGATCGCAGGTATGATCTGAGTGTGTAGCAGTTGAAGATATCGATCAGCGGTAAGGGTTTCATCAAGAAAAAAATGGGCCTATGATATGTCCTCTTATAATGCCTGCCCACACATTTACTTTTTGCGGATATTGTGTGTGTGCTTCTTGCACCCAGTGTGGGTTCGCTCTCGCCCAATACCGACAATTATGTCGATTTAATGTGCCATTTAGCATAAAGCAAATTTGAAGCAAAATTCTCATCTGCATTACATCGTTCCATCGTGTACTCACAGAAATCCATCCGTCTATCAAAACCATCTTCATTCAATTGATGTATTAATTGAAGCTTAAAAAAGATGATTTTTTTCTTTTTTAAAATTCTAAGCACAGAAACATGGCTAATTTCTAAATTGTCCGACTTCCCTCGTTGACACTTGTGGCGCTTCTTCAATTGTCAACAGAACATTTAACGCTTTTTCCTCACTTGTTGCCAGTTCTTTTCACGTCTTTACCAGTTTCTCGAAATTTTTAAATTAGTTGACAGACTGTTCCTTGATATACAGGAGTATCTGGGTAAATTCCGTTGAATACAGTACACACTTCGCTTTGAGTCTTCTTCCTATTATACCCATAAATCATTAATATTTCAATACGTTGTCTCTCACTCAAATGTGCCATGTCTTCAAATTTAATAATTTGCAAGAATGTCAAACAAAAACTTTGCTTTAAACCGACAATAATTATTTATTTTTTGTTTGTATTAATTGAAATGTCAAATTTACATTGTATTCTTTAGTAAAAGTAATGTTTCCGTTTTAAAACTGCATGACTTGTTCCCTTATTAGAGGTGACGAGTGAATCGTAATAAATAATTTTTTTTTTCGCTTATTTTTTTTCAAAAAATTGCAAAATTTTGTGACTGAATAGAGAAAAATATGCTTTTTTCATAACGAAAAAAAAGTATGGGTGCCATTTTTAAAAAAATTGGTTGCCATAGGAACAAAACAAAAGAAGATATCAACAAACTAAATAACTTAAAACATACATGGTAATGAACAAAATAACTTTTGTATTGAACTTTTTTTTTAACTTTGCAAATAACAAAGTTAAAGCCATTATTTGATACTTATGTACCACCATGTATATGTTTTGATTAATGAATTGGTTAATGGCTGTGCAAGATTGTGATCATGGGATCATGGGATTATTGGAATCATTGAATCATTGGGTTCATGAGATCATTGGGATCATGAGATCGTTGGGGTCATACAATTATTGAGATCATAGGTTGATTGGGGTAAATGGGATTATTGGAATCGTAAGATCATTAGGGTCATGGAAACATTGGAGTCGTTGGGGTCATGAGATCAATCGGGTCAATGGGATCATTGCCGTCATGGGTTCAAGGGGATCATGGGAAATTTGAGGTCAGTGGGACGGACCATGGGGGTAATGGAATCCATGGAATCATTGAGATGGATAATGAAAACTGTCATTATTTAACAATTCGAATGATTCCTAGTTTTCAAAAAATAAACAGTTTCTAGTTTTCCAGATAAGAAATAAAATTTTCGTTGTAGCTTGAACTATTGTCGCGACTCTTTCTTTTTCAGTAAGATGGAAACATCAACAAACTGATATATGTATGTGACATATGAGATGTTTGGGACTGCTAGAATATGTGATATAAAAAAATAATGAGATGCACAAATTCAGCGGAGAATAACATATTTATCTTAATTTTAGAACAAGAAACTATTAAATTGTTGAAAATAATTGTTAATAAAAGCTAGATACACATTTTATGGCTAACACCTTTTGTATTTGTGATCTTAATGGGATCCAAAAACCGTGAGTCTCTTGTGAATTTAAGCAGACAAGAGCTCCGCAAACAAAAAAGAAAATGAATTGTTACATTCAAGAGTGACGATTATTCAAATTTATAAGCTGTATGACAATGTATGCAAATATTTCTAGTTTAGGTTAAATGGAAGCATGTAACTTTTAGCTACAGTTAGAAACTGACGGTGAATATATGAAGCTGAGTGGTGCAGCAGAATTAATAATATTTCAACCGCTTTAACAGTCACCCGTAAAATGTAACTTACTTGTAACTTCTGCCAACCGAAATAATGCTACAAAATATAGGAAAACTTTGAACGCTGTTGTAATATAAATAGAAAACCTATCTTTACAACTAAGAAACCACTCCCCTTCAAAGTTTTTGGTTTTTGCATACCGTTTTGTTTGAAAACTTCACTTTAGATTTCCTTACTTTTTTTTTAGTTTTCGAGATGGTACTTTATTTTTTTTAAACAAGGCTAATTTGCTAAAAAAGGATTTTTTCTCTTAAGATATATAGTTTGTGGGGATGATGAGTGTTTGGGAAAAGTTAAAATTTTTTTTTGTTAGGTATACTTACTTTGTTTTTTCTTTGCAGGAAGAGTAAGTTTCTATAGTAACACATTGTTACAACAATGTTTTAATAATAATAACTGTTGCTATGGAAATTTACTCCTGCGAAAAGTAACATAAATACATAGTAACAGTCGTATATAATGAATGGTATATTAAACTTAAATAACTAATTATGACATATTAGTGACTAATTAATAATTAATTATAACATATTCATAACAAGAAAGTTTAACACACTTAACAATCAAATTTGTAACAAATAATGTATGTAAAAAATACGATACAATATATTTTACAAAAACAAAACTAGATAGATTAAAAAAAAACGAGCATGATTATTTACCTAAAGTTTTCAAATTGTCGTCCGTTGTTTGCGATGCACAGTTCACATCGCTTTGAAACACTTTTTGTTGCATTATAGATGTGAATATTTGAAACGGAATTCAGACAGTCTATAAGATTTTCTCTCAGTTGAACCAGTGTATTATTTGTCTTTTTGTATAAATTGTCTTTAATGGTTCCCCAAAAAAAGAAACTAACAGTGAGAGTTCTGGCGACCGAGGAGGCCACTTACTGGCCCATTGTTCCCTATCCATTTCTCCCCAAAATTAGTATTTAATAATTCCGAGATTAAATTAGTATTATGGGGTGGTGCCCCGTCTTGTTGAAAAAATACATGTCGTCTTTCGTTAAGTGGCAAGTTGTCTAAAAATTCTTCTACTATGTGGTAGTTTATCATATTGTAATACCGTTGACCATTTAAATTGTCATCATAAAGTTGGTAAGCTAAAATGCGGTTATTATATAGGGCACACCATACACTAAAACTGAAACGTCCTTGATTTTGAACATCAACAGTCTGATGAGGATTATCTTCAGACCAATAATGTTTGTTGTGTCGGTTGAAAATTCCGGCACTACTTACGTAACTTTCATCTGTCCAAATGATATTTTTAAAAAATAATTGGTCTTGCTCAATTTGTTGTAGGTACCAATTGCAGAAATCCAGTCGGGTTCAGGATCAGTTGGAAGGAGCTGTGTTGTTTCCT
Source organism: Aromia moschata (assembly GCA_029963805.1). Classification (NCBI taxonomy): domain Eukaryota; kingdom Metazoa; phylum Arthropoda; class Insecta; order Coleoptera; family Cerambycidae; genus Aromia; species Aromia moschata. Next base: position 40,908 of record JAPWTK010000559.1, read on the forward strand.
TATTGTATAAGGTCTAAATTTGTGTTTTTTTAAAACTGAAAGTGCTTTTCGTCGCGATATACCAGACTCTGCTTCAATTTGCCTACTTGAAATTGAAGGATTTACGACTACCATACCAACAACATTTATGGCAACATCCTCAGCATCTTGAATACGATAATTTTTTGGTCTTGGTTTATTAAATCCTCCGTATTCAACGAGGTTTTCTTTTTAGTCTACCAAAGATGGACATATTAGGTTGTCTCCTTTCAGGGTAGCGATTAAAATATGCCCGATGCAGCTTCAGAATTATATCCATTTTGAATAAAACACTCTAGCATATTAAACTTTTCGTAATTTTGATACGCCATCGCGCCTTGTCAATTTCTTTAATCGAAACTTTAAAACTATAATGCAAGCAAAAAACCAAACATAAACAATTAATCAAACAGTAATGTGTAACTGTGTATTTACATCCCAATATCCAACTGTTCTGTTTTCAAAATGACAGGCGCCTACAGTGCAAAATCATTGAAATTACTATACTGTCCTTTATTAGAAAACATATGTTTTTAACTGTTTCCGCATAAACACTCATCATAGACCCCACAAACTATATATCGTTGTAAAGAGAAAAAAATCCTCTTTTTAGCTAAATCATAGCCAACTATGGTTTCCATTTAAAAAAAATAGAAGTTTATGCCATAACTCGAAAACTACACAAGATATAAAAAATCTGTTAAGGAAATCCTATTCTACTTAAAAAAAGTGCCTGTAGAACGTGCAAACAGATTTCTTCTAATTTTACAAACAACCGAGTTATCGACACCCAATCGAAAACTCAAAAAATCAATTTTCGTTTACAACTCGAAAACGAAAAGATATAGCAAATTCTGGTTTTCACCCAATGAATTTATCTCGAAAAAAGAGGTCGGGAAAGGTGGGTTCATTTTTCCATAGCCCTTACAGTTACCGAGATACCCTATAAAAACATCGAAATTTGCCCACCCGGTACAGTACACGAACTTTATTAAAACAGTAGCTTTGAGAACAAAGTAGAAATATACAAATTATTTTACATTTTTAGTCATGCATAAACTTATGACGGTAGCTCGGATGTTAATAATATACGAGGTGTGTAAATTAAATAGTGAGATTGGTTTTTTATTTTTTTTTTATTCGAATGGAATTTCAATTCAGTATTGTCTCCTTCAAAATAACTTCCTTGGGAAGCCACACAGTGCTGGATCCGGTTTATCCATTTCTCATGGCAGTGCTGGAACTCATATACTGGAATAGCCTTCAGCTGGTCGGTTACAGCCGTTTGAATGTTTTCTATGGTCCCAAAATGACGTCCCTTGAGATAATTTTTTAATCTCAGGAAGAAAAAAGTCACAAGGACTCAAGTCAGGCGAATAAAAAGGCTGAGGAGCCACAGGAATGTTTTTACTGGCTAAAAACTCGTTTACTGGAATGGCTGTGTGACAAGGCGAATTGTCGTGTTTTCGTCAATCGTGTCAAAAATCGTGTCATCGTGTCAAAAATGTTTTGGAGAGAGTCAAAGAAAGAGGACGATGGACGCAAGAGGATTTTTAGGAGATTAACGATGCGAGGTGGCAGTATATATATCTCACGCAGCCTTTTACAGGAGCGAAACTAGAGGGGGTGGGTGAGGGGTCGGTGAGATTTGGAGGGATGCTTGGGTTTTCAAAATGTGAAAGCGAGTGGTGAAAATTAAAAACTGTCTCTAACTGAAATGGACCGCAATTGGTGCTAATCTAAAAAGCGTTACGTTAATTTTGACGAACAGTTTAGAAATGCGATAGTTTTCTATTGTTATCTCAATATGGATTCCGCAGGCACATCACGTTACTATATTTTTCGTTAATAGAATTTTGTAAAAACTGAGTAAACTCGGGATGATTCACTGTGTTCGATGGTATGTTACATGCTAGTAGCATTTTAACTTCTAACTAGGTCAGAATTAGACGATTTCTGTTTCTCATGAGCAGATGTAGTGCCAGCAATACGTGCTTTATGTGTATCCAACGACGTATGTTTTACAACGGACTTTTTCACTCGCTACGACACTCTTACACTACAAATTTTGCATTGGAAATTAATTTATTTTTTCTTTTTGCACTTATCGTTTACCCCATCTGGGGACACTCTGTACCATTAGCATGATTCTAACCTAAAATCATCAATAAATAACGTTACTAATTAACCATGATTCCACTTTTCGCTGGTAAGTATTTTCAACGATATATTTCCGAGTTAATTCTATGTACTTACAGGAGCTTTCATTTTAAGTAAAAAGATTATTTCACAAAACCTCAAAAGAAACGTCATAACTGTTATAAAAAAAATAATTAATATTTTACAGATCAAGTTTACATAAGAAGCTTTTCAAATACATTTTCCATCTCAATATTCTCGAAACAGTATTTCGGCATGTACGAAATATTCTTTTTATTTAGACCCCCTGCTGAAATAAAAAATGAGCTACGTTAAATTAAACTTTTTTGTGCGCAAAGCAACTCATCAAAGTTTTAAAATACAAACTCGAAAGAGTAGACAGCAGTAGATAACATCAGAATCACAGTTTGTTTCATCGATATTTGTTTCTTAATTTGAGGCTCCAAAATGGCCACAATTTTGAGCTATTTTATAAATATTTACAAAAACACACAAACTGTATTTACACAATAAACAGTGTGGAACAGCCAAATGGAATAAATTCAGTAGCTCCATTATTACGCATTTTTTTAGAAAAGCCTGGGACACGTCAATTTCTAATTCTAAAATGACATCTTGCGACGTAAAAATGTCATCCCTAAATTCAAACCCCTTCAGGTGACAGCTACAACCCCTAAATTTTCAAATCAGAAATAGGAGCTTGTGATACTTGAAAGGACTTTTCATTCTCTATTCAAAACTGCTATGGTTTTTAAATTTTTTGTAGCAATTAACAAGAAAAAAAAGAAGTTTCTCCAGCGGAGGCAATTCGTTACATTAAAATAAAACTTTTATAAGTAACGCTATTTGTCAATTTTGGGTTCTGAAATGTTAATAATAAAAAAAAAGTCTGCAATTGCCGACATTCCCTACTATAAGATAAAAACTTACTAATAAATACGTACAATTTTTTGCTAGACGAATTCTATTTTGTGAACAAATGATGCAAATGATAGATGACAATACTTTACAAATAGAAAATGTTTTATTTTCGGATTAATCTACATTTACACTTCACGGCCATGTTAATCACCAAAACTGTCGTTACTGGTCGAGAGAAAATCCTCACTGGATGAAGGAACTACACACGCAAAACCCTGAGAAAGTTAATGTTTAGACAGGAATAATTGGAGAAAATATCATTGGTCCCTTTTTCATTGACGGCAATTTGAACGGAGAAACTTATTTTGCGCTGCTCCAAAATAATATTGTACCGACGATGGCAAACTTGTATCCAATTCAAGGAAACCCACAACTTCCAGGTAATGCAATACGGTTCCAGCAGGATGGTGCACCAGCACATTACGAACTCAATATCCGGCAATATCTCCACACAATCTTTCCAAATCGCTGGATAGGGAGACGTGGTTCTGGAGAATGGCCTGCACGATCACCTGATCTCACGCCGTTATACTTCTTCCAATGGGGATATGTAAAATGTATGGTCTACAAAACCAAACCCGGCGATTTAGCTGACTTAAGAAGAAGAATAAGTCGATGCAATTAGGTCGATTACCCCGCAGATATTAACTAACGTTAGAAGACATTCCTATTTACGTCTAGGATGCTGCGAAGATGGTGGAGGCATGCATTTTGAACTTCTGCTGCATTAATTATGATTTGTTTTTTATTTTAATATAAGAAATTTCCTACGCTGGAGGAACTTTTTTCTTGTTAATTTCTGCAATAAAATTTAAAACCATACCAGTTTTGAAAAGAGAATGAAGAGACTTTTCAAATGAAGTATCACAAGCCCCTACTTCCAATTTGAAAATTTATTGGTTGTAGCTGTCACCTGAAGGGGGATGAATTTAGGGATGACATTTTTACGTCGCAATATGTCATTTTAGAATTAGACATTGACGTGTCCCAGAATTTTCTAAAAAAATGCATAATAATGGAGCTATTGAATTTATTCCATTTGGCTGTTTAAATCTATTTTAATCCTAATTATAGTACACCTACAGGGTGTAACGTAAAAAAATTTTCATATGAATTTGATGCCCTGAATTCAAATATGGCATGAGTTTTTGCCTAGGAGTTCATATTTCTAAGTTATAACATTTTGGTGAAATATACGATACGCTATTTTTAGTTAAATCTATGGATCAGTTAAAAAAAACTAAACATGGAATTTATTAGGGTCCATAACGCAGAGTCGGCACTATACAACTCTATGATAATTAAAGGATAAACCGTATTTTCTAAGCGCGTATTTCTTGCCCATGTAACATACGCCACTGACCGATCCTGATAACGCACTAATGCCCTAGTCCCATGTGAGAAGACAAGATACACAATGCAGTCTAGACATATCTCGGGCCGAATATTCCGGTGCCGATAATCCGACGGTTAATATTCAACATTACCTCGATTCGAGCGGAAGAACAGTAGGACGCCGAGTTTAAAATAATTTTATGTGTCGTGAGTAACTAACTCGTGCAATTTGCAATAATAGCACAGTAGTTACTACTTCTGAATATACTGCAGAAGTTGATTGAAAAGTACGATGATTTTAAAATAGACAGGTCGTATATTTTGTGTATTCCTTGCAATCGTCGATATATATTTCGTAGTCGTCGAGACTATGAAAGACATTTAGATTCGAATATCCATCAAGTAAATATAACTGGCACTGTTAGAACAGATCAATTATGGTTTGATTTGCATAATGTTTTGCGCAATAGCCTTTCGTGAAACGTTGTCGACAATATTCACTATAGACGTTTTTTTTTTGGCAAATATGAATCCTATTTTCCATTGCCTACTGTACATACATTGTGTAAAACATATTTACAGAAGACATACCAACGTGTCATGGGAAATATCAAAGAAGACATACGCAATAAATTTCTCTGACTGATAGTGGACGAAACAACAAATTTCTACGATAATAGATCGTTAAAGTTCTGATACGAATTTTAGGTGTTTCAGATATTTCGTCCCCGATATTGATGGCTAGTATATCAGTACATAATAATGTACTAATGTTAGTTACAACAAACAAATTGTTAGTGATACAAACAGCTGTGCGAAATTCGTGAAAATAATGTGCGTGGTGTGTCGTCCTCTGTCCATGTGAACTATTTTGAATTTGCAGTTTTAACTCCAGTAGATGTGGAATGATCATTTTTCTTCTACAACTGTATGTACAGGCCAAATCGCTCTTTTTTAACGAAAAGAAATGCAGAAAGACTACTGGTTGTGGAAACGTACGCTGAAGCAATGTAGACAGTCGGTGTTTCTGAATGACACAATCGATATGTATGTACATTATTAACACATTTTTACTCCTGTGACATTACTGATTACGAGTCCAACCCTGCGTTCTGGCACATTTTTCCGGACCCTAATTATTATACAGGGTGATTCAGAATTATGGTGCAAAAAAAGTAATCACAGACAGAGGTCTTAAAATAAAGAGACACTTGTATTTTCGTTTTGGTCAATTTCTATTTTTAAGGCCCGTACGGGCCCATAAATGGGACGTTGAGAAATCAGTTTTTATGAGATATCTCGATAAGTACTTGATCGATTTCAATGAAATTTGGGGGGTAGTCTCAAAATAACCTTTATAATAGAACTCTTAAAGCCTGTAGCCCATTTATTAAGAAATCAAGATGTAATTGTAGGACGTTGTTTCCTAATATTCCAACTCAATTATTAATCTTAAATCGAAACTGTGAATGGCTGGCTACAGTAGCACGCGGGTTTGCATCCGCCCACTCATGGTGATTCCTTAAATTAAAAATCCCACATTTTGTGAAACACGATTCATCCGTAAAAATGATCCTTTTAAAAAACAATGGATCATCTCTGTGTTTTTGCAACATGCTTCTACAAAATTCTAACCTTTTCTGGAAATCGGTTGGTAACAATTCCTGAACCTTTACAGCGTGAAAAGGATACAAACTTTGTTCGTGGAGTATTCTCCAGATGCTAGACTGGGAGATATTCTCTAACATACCTAACCATCTCGTACTCAACGTAGGATCTTCCCAGACTCTGTTTAATATTTGCTCTTCTACATTTGCATACATTTCTCGCAAACCGTTGTCTTCCTGGATTGAGATTAGTTTTATAAAATGTACCAGTTTCTCTCAAGCGGCGATCAATATTATCGAACATTTTTCGAAAGGGTGGTCTTCTATTAGGAAACTCTTCTATATCTCCTAACTGCAGAACTTGAGTTGCTGTTACACCAACCATAAACTAAATACATGTCTGCCATTTCAGGAAACGTAAAACGCTCAGCCATCATAATGGTAAATAAGGGTAGGAAAATTTTTAATTAAGTAACTCACAGCACAACAGTCTAACTGGCAAATAAAAATAGTAAACGTCAAAATGTCATTGTTGATGTTTTAATTTGTTCAATTATTTCCATGGCAATTGTAATAATTTGTAGTTTCGCAGTATTGTAAGTCAGATCATTGAAACAGTTTTTCGCATTCTTCGCATGAAAAATAGACAAGAGGACATTTTTGGTGTAAACATGAATTTTGCATCAGAATAAAAAAAGAAAAACATAAAAGATAATTGAATAAAAAAAAAATAGAAGCGAAAAACTGCGATGTAGTGACTCTATGTAAGCGCCCCTTTGCGGCAGGTCTAAACATATTTTAAGAGTTCAATTATAAAGGTTATTTTGAGACTACCCTCGAAATTTCATCGAAATCGATCAAATACTTATCGAGATATCTCAAAAAAACTGTTTTAGCAACGTCCCATTTATGGGCCCGTACGGGCCTTAAAAATCGAAATTGACCAAAACGAAAATACACGTGTCTCTTTATTTTAAGACCTCTATCTGTGATTACTTTTTTTGCACCATAATTCTGAATCACAGTGTATACAAAGATAGCCGAAAAAGTCGTCGATGAAACCAACTAGTCACTGAACACTTCGGAAGTTTCTTTTTAATGATATTCTTGAATGCATCTTGGAACAGTGTCTTCCATCTTCCTTGGTCGCGGTCTTCCATAGTCATAATATCCTAGTGAAATTTTTCACCTTGTTCCTCACTGGTGTCTCGTAAGTTTTCAGGAAAACCGTCTAAGTGGATGTGTAAATAGTGCACCTTAATACTCTTAGTACACTCAAGGGATTTGAAACTGTTAAGCATCTCGTTTACCAGTTCAACATAGTTTTCAGCTTTGCGTTTGCCCAGAAAATTTCCTCCGACAATTACAACAAATGAAGTCCAGGCCTTTCTCTCAACCTCATTCATCGAATTTACAAAGGCAGTATACTTAATGAGTTGTCGTATTTGTAGACCTTCAAATATTCCATTTTAATTTTTTCCGTAGTCAAGGTAATTTCCACTATATATGAAAAACATAATATGTTCGTATCGAGAGACGAAAAAACTTTCCGAACTGCTTCGTAAGGCCCAACTTGATATGCAGTGGAGGAAATATGATTGTCTCTCTTTTAACTAACAACAAGAGGTAGTTAATTACATTCTTTACCAACAACCATGTTTTCTCTCCTAGGTAGGCCACTCGTTTCTAACCCAGTGGTGTGTTTTGTCTCTGCTCTCTCAGGGTCATAAGAAGCAAGGATATTTGGTGTGGCCACTTTGCTGTCCAAGGAGAAAGTTTACTATTTCTAAGTTCACATAAACCACCCATTGATGTTCATGACATTTTATCTTCTCCAACACGGAATCATATAAATTATATTCTTTATTCATTTTCATTGAGTATTTGAACAATTTGTATTGACCATATTTGTTCTGTGTAGAAGCACACATTTTTAACTTCGCTTTGAGTTGGCTATAAATTGGCACCAATCATCTTGCAAATAGTCAGGCCAGGAAGATCCATTTTTTCCGGGAGTCCTGTAATTTCGTACCAAAATACAATATTGTCTTCTTGAGAGAAGAAGGGTAGCAGACTTTTTTCTCTTATTAAAAAGTAATATCGGTTTCATGTTCCAGTAAATTTTTGTCCTTCAACTTGGAAGCCAATATTCAGAAGCTTCTTTTTTACAGATTGAGATCTTTGGTGAGGTCATTTAACTCATCGCTTGGTTTCCGGGGCATACTCAAACACCCAAGTCTCACCACCAGTAATGACACGTTCCATGAAATGGGGATCATTTTCAATCGATTCCAAAAAGTCAAGACACCTTTTCTTTCCTGATGTCCTTTTTTCTTGTGAAAGGTTTTTTGGAACCATTTTTGCGCAGACTTCTCCCTAATTCGTTAGTCAAAATCTGTTGAACAATGGTGTGATTCAAATTTAACTCTTCCCCAATTATTCTTGTCGTCAACCGACGACCAGAACGCACAAGATCCCGTATTCTATCTTCATTTTTATAGGTTCTTGAAGATGAAGACCGCTGCGTGGTTCATCTTCAGTCCACTCTGTTTCTTCTGAGAATGCCTTAAACCACCGAAAAACCTGGGCTCTTGAAAACACACTGTCTCCGTAGGTGTGTTGAAGTTTTGCAAAAATATCCGTTGCGTTGGGTCCAAGTTTGAAGTAAAACCTGATAGCACCAAAATTAATATCACTCATTTTTAAAACGCACTAGAAAAAACGGTTTAAGAAAACAGCATACAGAACAAACAAACAAGTTCAAACTTGTACGGAAGGTGCATTACATGTTAACCTACCGCCTTTCCAAGTCCCGTCTCCGGAGTGTTGCTAGGTCGGGCGCTACGTTGTCAGTTCCACCTCGTATACCTAGAATCGAAATCTGGCATTAAAAATGTTACCATTCTATTTAAAATAAGGAAGTTGATACTGTCTTCTGGTATAACCGGAAGTGCAGTCAACTTGAATATATTTTCATCAAGTCCGCCATAGGCCTATTAGCTGAAGTCCAAATTTTCAAAAGTCAATAATTTCTACAAGTCCCAATATTTAAAATTTTAATGAACAGTTTCTATCAATCGCGCTATACATATACATATGTACCCAGGGTATTTTTTACTCCATTTTAAGTAAATTATTATTTATTTGATTCTCCGAACTCTATTTTACTTATCCAAATATTCAGTTTATAAATATCAGAGAAACTTAACCACATATGTATGTACATGATTCAAAACCCCAGCAGCAAATTTTTACATTGTATATCTAGGTATGCTTTCTTCCTAAAATTTAAATAAACCTGTTAATGGTGAAAACGGCTTCCATTCATTTGCCTTCCTGTACTCTGTGCTCGTTATTGTTTTGTATCCCCTTTGCGGAGAAAGCAAACAAATACAAAGTCTTAAATAAACTTTCGACATTATAACTTCATTCTTACTACATTAAGTTGCCTAAAAGGCAATACACCCTTCTTTTTCTCTCTGTTCTAAGACAATAAACGGCAAATCCCCTTGATATTACGGGCACCAAAGTTGCGACACGATATAAATTTTGCCCAAAAGCTCCGTATAAAAACATGAAACCACCTTTTATTAGTTTTCGTATAATAACAGTTTATATATAATACAAGGTTGGAAAGTACTGCTTTATTCTTTAACAGACACAAGAAGATAATGAGGTTTTAATTTTTTTGCAGCTTTCTAAAATCGAATATGACTGCTATACTGGTTGTACCTGAATGACGTTAACAGGTGATATACGGGTGAGTCAGAAAGAATGGGCCAACACTAAACTAGAGATACTAGACCCCATAATACACTTGACATCCACATATCCGAACTTTTCCGTTCCGCAAAATTCCACATTTCCGAACTCTCTTCACCTCGGGATAACCGAACCTGGGATGCGCAAAGGGTTTTTTTTGCTCAATCTATATTTTTTGTCGTCAACCAATCAGCGACAAGTTCGGTTGTGTGGAAGTACAAGTTCGGAAATATCGTGGGAAAAAGTTCGGAAATATCGTGAGTTCGGAAATATGGAGCTTGGATATGTGGATGTCGGGTGTATTATGATTGAGCTCAACATGCCTTATACCAATATCGCTGGTTTAAGAGATACAGCGTGTTCAAAGTTTAAATTTTATTCTGAAATTTCGCAATAATTGAGAAAGTTTTGATAGTATAAATCTGAAAATTGGAAGTTTTATGTTTTTTGGATTGAGAATTACAAAGTTTAAGCTTATTTTGATGTTGCTCCTAGATGGTGCTAGTTTCGCCGTATTATTGAGGTAAATTGTAACACATATTTTTATCTGTTAAGCCACGTATAAAACAAGTCGAGAATCTTAAAGAACGCTCTATTCCACAGAGAAAAGATACTCTTGTTTAGGTCGTCTAAATCTATCGATTTTTAAGTTATTTGCATTTAAAAGGTTCAATGTATTTTGTTATGATTTTTTATAGATATAAGCAATCAAAGCAACAGTAAATGACGATAACAATTTTTGGTAATAGTGGTAATGAAAAACTTCAAATGTAGGAAGTGTCCACCACCTACCTCAATACATTTTAAAATACACCTTAAATGTGAACGTTAAACACATTTTTTTCTATTATTTTTAAATTTATTCGCGGTTTCTTGTATTCTCTGCCGCAAATCCTGAAGAGAATTAACTTCTTCCTGATAAACTAAATCCTTCAAATTTGGCCGTATAGAGAAGTCCAGAGGTTTTAGGTCTGGGCTTCTCGGTGGCCAAACAAATTCACTTCCACGGCCAATCCACTGATAAGGAAAATGCTGATGCAAATATTGGCGTACTGGCAAGGCAATATGTGGTGGCGCTCCGTCGTGCATAAACCACGTTTTATCTTAATGCGAGTGGTACATCTTCTAGGAGCTCGTTTAAATGAAGTTGAGGACAGTTTAAGAGCCGATGTCCAGTTAGATTGAGTGGCAATTCAAAAGGTCCAATGATAACATTAGAAATTACACCACTTTAGTGTTCACCTTAAACTCACGTTGAAAATGGTTTTCTTTTACAGGATGTGGATTCTCGGAATCTCAAAAATGATTGTTCCTCCAATTAAAAACCTCCCGTCTAGTAAATGTTACCTCATTTCTGATTACTAGCTAGTCATCTTGCACAAATAATAATCTAATAATTTAATGATATGTATATTTAGCAAATGTTGACATAAGCCTACTTAAAAAACTATAGCAAAATCAGCGCCTAAACAATCAACAAAGTACATTGAACCTTTTAAATGCAAATAACTTAAAAACCGATAGATTTAGACGACCTAAACAAGAGTACCTTTTCTATGTAGAATTAAGCGTTCTTTTAGATTCTCACTTGTTTGACTCAACAGATAAAAAATATGTTTCAATTTACCTATATAGTGCGGTGAAACTAGCGCCCTCTATTAGCAACGTCAAAATAAGCATAAAATTCGTAATTCTCACAACAAAAAACATAAAACTACCAATTTTCAGATTTATATGTCAGTACCGTAGATATAAACAGTCGTAACTCCATTTTTGGCTGAATGAGTTAGTATGATTTCCTTCATTCTGGTCTGCATATTTTGTTGCCACAAAACATAGGAACTCCAGATTTACTGGTTGCCTATATTTACAAGTTAGAACAAGTAGTAGTCCATTTTTGCGCGAGGTAAACAGTAGTATCTCCACGACCACGTGTATTCAGGCAAAATCACAAAATAGTAAACAACAACCAACGATGGAAATTTGTACACCATGAGATTGGCAACAACTAATACGCTCGACAGGGGTAACTGTTGTTAAAATGCTTTTATCAGATTTTAAAAACTTCGAAGCCCCTTATACAATAACCGAGCAAATTCACCGTTCATAGGTAAAAAACAAAATACTGAAAAACAACCATTCTTCATTTCTGTTGTGTATTTTCAAGTTCAGGCTGCTACACCAGGTACAATCACCATACCTCCATCCACCAACAGCCATACCTCCAACGAAACCATCGCGCTATTGCAAGAGCAGTTTGGTGATAAGGTTGTTTCAAGAAATGGTCATGTGAATTATCCAGCAAGATCTTGTGATTTGACTCCGTGTGACTTCTTTCTATGGGGCTATGTGAAGTCAAAGGTCAACGCCAACAATCCAAGAACTGTTGAGGATTTAAAAACTAACATCAGAAATGTAAATAAGCAAAGCTTTAACGATGCTTTAAACGTTACGAGATCAGTAAGGAATAAACAAAAATTATTACCTGAATAATTACCAGTTCAACGTGAAAATATTAAAGGTGTCACAAAGAAGAAGCATAATTACCTGATGAAATTGCTGCAGTGGGTTCCCATCCAGTTTCACAATTTTTTTAAAAATATGCCGATATCGTCACAGAAAAATGTAGATGATGATGAAAAACCAAATAACAGTGATAATTAGAATGTTTGTTGTTTTTAGTTTGTTTAAAATACAAGTAGTCTCTTACACCCTATCTTCATACTTTCATTTACCTGTTTCTTTGAGTAGGGGTATAAGTCCGTAGTTCAAAGTCCAGAAAAAGAAATTAATAATTTTACTACTACTAATTGCAAGTATCTATATTATAATTTTTAATTAGTTTACTAAGTTAACATTAATCAGAGTACATATAAAAAATACATTAAGTTAAAAAACTTCTTTTTAACATTACTCAAAATTTATTAAAACTGACTTACGACTGTTTACCTCTACGGTACTGATGTACTATCAAAACTTTCTCAATTATTGAGATATTTCATAATAAAATTTAAACTTTGAACACACTGTATCTCTTTAACCAGCGACATTTGTATAAGGCTTGTTGAGCTCAATCATAATATTTTGGTGTCTAGTATCTCGAGTTTAGTGTTGGTCCATTCTGACTCACCCTGTATATGATATACTTCAGACAAAATAAAAACTGACTCACTATGCACGTCATCAAACCTGTTTAAATTTTAGAGCGCACTGATGCCAGGTTATTATAAAATTATTCAATATTCAGAAATAATTCTAATTAGCATGTGGATGGATTTTTTTTGTGCTTGTTTATTAAAAAAAAACTGGACGTTTTCCACGAACACCGAACTACTGTACTTTTCTCGACGTGCGTTTCACCAATTAATATTTTGTATTATATATGTATATAACATAATATATATTATATAATATTATATTCTCCATCTTCAGAAGATTAAAACTTACAATTCAGTTGGCTTCTTCTGCTCTTCCGATTGATGCTCGATTCGTTGATCGGTTGAAGTGGACTGACAATTGAGGTTGAAGTAGAAGGTGTCGTTTGTGGTAATACGAGGTTGATACGACGATTTGACATGTGATAATAGATTCTTCTGGTAGATCTTGAACGTGGACGGTTCATACGGAATTCATTTTGGTTTGATTTGTGTGTACTTCTTTTAGAGGGATATCATGAAGTATTAATTTGTTGCGAAGTAGTGTAATAATGGATGATGACAGGAACGTTGACGTGGTGATTACCGTATAAGTAGGATTGGTCCAGGACGTAGAAATTCGCTATGTGTTGTTTTGTGTCTTCTGTCAATGTTCTGTATTGGAATAGTTTAGAATGACACGTATCTTCAATTATCACAACAGGGTTTGGAATGACGATATATTCTGCTGCAAATACTTGTTCTGCGTGGTGTTTGGTATAGATCAGTGTTGCAGTCGGACAAAGTTTGACTGGATGTCTTTTTCGTAGAATTTCGACGAAACAATCTAGGGTATTGTGGAGATTGTCTTCGATGAAGGAGGAATATGTCTTCTATTGGTGTTGAAACTTCGTTGAGCCAAACATAATTGTCTTGTGAACCAACAGAAATGTAAGCATTAGGAAAGATAATGGTTAAGTTTACAATTAGAACACGTATTATTCGGAACCATGAGGTTTACGTGTTGTCTTTCAGAATTGGTATTCTTATGGTAATAAACAACTTTTTCCCTTCCTTGTAATATGAAGGTATCATTTAGATTTAGGACACGTATATTCAATTATTACGGTTCGGAATGACGATATATTCTGCTGTAAATAGTTGTTCTACGTGGTGTTTGGTATATATCAGAGTTGCAATCGGACAAAGGTTGACTGGATGTCTTTTTAGTAGAAGTTCGACGAAACAATCCGGGGTGTTGTGGAGATTGTCTTCGATGAAGGAGGAAGATCTCTTCAATTGGTGTTTAAACTTCGTTGAGCCAAACATGCTTGCCTTGTGAACCAACATCAAAGTAACGTTTAGAGGGGATAATGCTTAAGTTTCCAATTGGGACATGTATTATTCGGAACCATGAGGTTTGGTTGTTATCATTCAGAATTGGTATTTTTATGGTTATAAACAAGTTTCTCCCTTCCTGGTAATATGAAGGTATAATTAATTCAAAATAAGAATGCGTGTTTTTGAGTGTTGCCGGGTAAGATAAAACTCGTCTATTTTTATTTAAAAAAGAATTCACAAAAAATCGCATAAATGACGCAAAAAGACTAACTGGTTAAAAATTATCTCGCGAGAAATCATTGCGCTAAAACCTATATAATTACAGACTTACAGATATTCACAAAAGTATTCGGCCACCCTAGATATTGCTAATAAATTGACATACAAGAAATAGTTATCACTAACTGACAAACAAGAGCAATTAACACAAGAATATATGAACGTTATGCTTTATTATACCACATAAAAAAGTAATCAAAACAGACACAATTTAAATACTGCCAACAAAACACGATCATGTCCAATTTATATGACACAAAAGTATTCGGCCACCAAAGGAAAAATAAAAAAAATGGGAAAGGTACAAACAATTTAAAACGGCACATCTAATGTCTTGTCGGGTATCCTTTAGAATTCAGAATAGCTTTCAGCCTATTTGGTATTGAATGCACCAGTTTACGGGTCACTTCCGGGGTCACATTACTCCATTCTGTTGAGAGATGATTTTTTAACTCTTCTTTATTGGTAATTCGTTTATTTTGCAGAGATCGTTTTAGATGTGACCATAAGTGCTCGATAGGGTTAGTACTGGGCGACTGCGGCGGTGTTTTCAATTATCGATACATGGTATAGCAGCCATTCCCGCGTTTTACGGGCACAGTGCTTGGGGTCATTATCTTGTTGAAAGATGTAATGATCGCCCAATCCCAATTTTTCGGCGCTGGCCTGGAAATGATGCTTCAATATATTAATATAACGATAGTGGTTCAATATTCCTTCAATAAAATGAAGGTTACCCACTCACGCAGCCGCCATACAGCCACACACCATAAGCTATCCGCCGCCGTGTTTTACGGTAGGTTTTAAGTTTTCCTTATTTAACGATGTACCAGGTTTTCTTCATACAATTTCTCGTCTGGACAGCAAATGTGAGTCTTTTTTGTCTGTTGACCTTACTAATCCAGGGTTTCCTTCGGGCAACTCGGCCGTGGTAGCGCTTTTTTCTTAAGGTTCGACGCACTGTCTCAGTACTAATATTCTTTCCAGTACTCTCCTGAATCTCAGCACATGTTGTTCTGTATTGTTCTCTGGCATTAGTACTTGGATTCTCTTTTATTTGTTAGATAATTTGCCTTTCATCTCTTTGAGTTAATATTTTGGGTTGCCGTGATCGTGCTGTATGTACTACCGTTTTATCGATTTCACATATTTTTTTTATTATACTCTGTACAGTACTTCGTGGTATGCCTGTGTCTCTGCTAATTTTACACTGTGCAATATCTTTTTTTGCTAAGGAGATAAGATGCTGTCTCTCTGGTACGGTGATTTCGTGTACTTTTGGCATTTTATTTGCGTGACAAGGGTACACTGTCTAATAGAGGCACGCAGTCTATACCAATTAATATGTAACCTTTCACACACTAATAGGTACTATGGACAAGAACCCTACTATATCTACTTGCATTACCTACTACAGCTTTACATAATTAACTGGCCGAATACTTTTGTGAGTCCGTTTTCATATGTCAAACGCGTTGGTCGGGTAATCCCAGCGAATGTTTTATTCTGCGTCTACGTTGTAATCATCCTTTAATCAAGGAGTAATGGAGGAACGTATTTACGCATATTATGCAGTCTCACTTAACTGTGAATTTGTGTTTTTTACATTCGTTCTTAGAAATAGAAGGGTGGCCGAATACTTTTGCGAGTATCTGTATCTTTAAACGAAGTTATCTCTAAATTGGTACATTGTAGTATAGGTATCTTTTTAAAAAAAAAATCGAATAAAATCGAGTAAAAAAAAGCAAATCGAATGCGGCTCGCCGGAATGACGTTATACTCATAAGATCCGTTTCTTAAAAGCAATATTCAATAATACAAAAAACAACCCTCTGAAGTTTTTCAATAAATACGTATACATGCCCAGGTGGCACTCTGCAGTCTTCTCATAAAGAGAAAAAAAAGCCTAAAGTGATCCAAGTCCCGTCGCCGCCGAAGCGCGCAAAAAGCGGAAATAAGGTCATAAGTAATTGCTTCCTGCTCCGTTCTTTTGTCCGCATGAATATGAAGCCCCGTGAAATACTATTTCGAGTACAAAGCGAAACTTTTTCCTAGTTTTTATTGCGCGTGATATAAATCATGCGACGTGCACTATTAAAACAATACCCGGCTTCCTCGTTCTGTCAGGGCGAATTCAAACTTACACAATGGGGATCTTCCTAGGGGCGTTTTTTGCCCCCTCGACATTAATCATTCCCTTAACTCGCATCGGGCACGGCCGGGCCGCAAAATGTGGAAGGTCATTCCGGAGTCACGGGGCGGAAATCAAATAAACTAAGCAGCAGTCGAAGAGGGCCGAGGAAAGATTACCGTCGGATAATCACGCGTTAGTAAGACGTGAGCATCGAGTGGCATGAAATATACGTGACCCAGGAATCCTTTTTTCTCTTGACCGCCCGACATCTTATGTGAGGTGATAGTTCAGGAGCTGTATACGGGGTGTTGCTTAATGTTATTACATACCAGAGATAGCACCAAAATATTAAAGACAGAGTCGGACAGTGAATAGAAATTGTTTGAAGGAATAATTTACGAAAAAGTCCATGCGTTCAGTTAAAACTAGTAAAACATAGAAACATAAGTATACCTGAAGAGTATGCAACCCGCGTAACGTTACCTCCCTCAAAATTCACTACTTTTACCGGGATATATTCGATAATGAATTAGTTCTATGTCGCTCAGTCGCTATTTGACCGGTTGCGGAGCGCGCTAATGTGGTCGGTGAGGTGATGTGCTTACTTTAGTTTACTAGTAAGTTTAGTGCTACTTACTAGTAGTTTTTTATGCTGATTAATAAAATGCAGCGGTTCGTATTTGCTTATAGATTTTTGAGGGTATACCGGTCTTAAAAGTGGATGAGAGCATGATATATTGTATAGCGCGGAAAAAAACATTTAAGAGCGCCGCAATGACTGACAACAAAATTAAATTTGCTAAAATTTGGACTGAAAATTATATGAATGGGTTTTTGAGGCCGCTGATTACGAATCTGAAATTAGAGTTTAAAAATTCAAGATGGCAGTTCCAATATGGGGGACAAAAATCTCAAATTTGCTCGAAATCGGACTGAAAACTATACACATGGGTTTTTGAAATCGCTGACACGAAACCAAAATTTTATTTAAAAAATTCAAGATAGTAGACCCAATATGGCGACGAAATGTAGCATGTACTAAGTACCATGTACCATGTACTAAGCAGCGATGTACCATGTACTAAGCGCGGCCCTGACTTTTATATTTTAATGCTATCTCTAGTGCATACACACTTATTTTACCCCTGCGGCTGTCTTAATCGTTTCACAGTAAGTTGCAGTGTGTTTGAAAGATATAGTTTTCTGAACTGGAGGTAGTTTCCCAGTTAGGTAGTTCCTCGATAGTTCCCCGCCCCTCTCCAAGTCATCCCCTTGGAGGGGGCGGGTTTAAAGTAACTAAACAGGGTTCTCGTTAGTGCATTGAGATCACTCCGCATGAGAAACAAGGAACATTTCCTTTCTACTTTCAGTCCTGCTTTTTCATCTCGAGGGGGAGTCGGTTTTCACCCCTATCCGAACTTAGAATCGAGATGGAAATGCCCGCGGATTTCCCTTTCACTTCTCTCAAAATTGGAGTTTAAAATGCATGTTTCTACTCCTAGGAGGCTTCTGAATCCTCTTCATGAGTTTGGGGCTAGTTTTTACCCCGTTGGAAGATGGGGTCAAAGAAATTAAACACGATTTTCGTTAGTGCACTGTAATCGTTCCAGGATAATAACGGAGAAAATTTATTTTCCCATATCTCCCGAGGAATGCAGGGGACATTCCTCATCGACCAGGGGGGTGGTTTTATCCTTTTGAAGGGTTGCTTCCGGAGTTCCCACCCTTTTTCTTGTATCCCTTAAAATAGCTATAGTGCAAGCTAGCAACGTTCATAACGTAGTTATATATCGAAAAGGGGATAGCAGAGTTTGCAAAGGGTATATCAACCCTTCCGGAAGGGTGGTCATCCCATCGCAGAAGTCTTTAACTTGCTCTTGCTTGATCAAATATGCTTATCCCCTAACATACTGACATTCGTCAGTTTACCCCCTTTAGAGGGATTATTTCGCCCCCAAATCTTGACCTAATTTCTTTTCGTGGGGCTGTGTAATTGCTATTGGATATAATTATTGGTATGTTTTCACATTATTTAAGCCAATAAAAAAATGCTCAAAAAAATTTCAAGTAGGTGTAACCGCTTAAGAAAAGATGTTATTGCCCTCCTATACCTTTGCCTAGTGAGAGTATCAATAAAAAAAATGGTCCAAACATTCTTGTTCCACTAATAAAACACCAAACACCGATATTCTGTGGATGTAGACGGTCTCCGACCAAAAATTTTCCGGCTCCATCAACTCCACATTCTCATATTTTGAGCGGTCACATACCTATTTAGGTGGCCAGGCCTTCATCAGAAAAAAAATATTTATTAGAGCGTTCTTATTAATGTTGTTTAAATATTACTCGCAAAATGCCGCCCTATGATCCATCAACTTCTTAGAAGTTGATCCTGGAATGGGTACTGGAACCTTCGACGTAGAAACAAAAAAAGTTTTCCACGAAACTACTATAATTTTCTCGACGCGCGTCTCGCCAACTAAGTTGGCATATTTAGGAGAAGATTAAAACTAAATTATAACCTACACACTTGCTCTATTATAAGACTTATTGTCGTCACGGTTCACTGAACCGTAACGTCTCTTAAGTTTCCTCCTCAATGAAGAGAGGTTTGAACATGAGAGAAATTTAATTAAGGATATGGCTAAGAATAACGGTTACTCTGTTCATTTAATAGATACGTTATAAAGGAAGCATAAATTTAAGATAACCCTGTACAATTCCATGACTTCGTAGAGATACTGACAACTCGAAATTTGTTTCGTTACCATATGAACCTAATCCACCCGCGGACTAGATAAAGTTTTTAAAAAATATTAATATTGGTGGAATTTGGTTTATAATTCTAAAAATAAACTACAGACGCTTTTTGGCCACCCCAAAGATAAAATCGGCAATAACGAAAAGTCTGGAATATACGAAATAATTTGTAAAGATTGTGATCAAAAGTATATTGGACAAACAAAAAAGATCTATTTTGTCTAGATTTAAGGAACTCATGACTCATTTAAAATATAGCAGAACGGAAAAATATTGTGTTGCCCAACACGCTTTTGACAACAACCATAGGATTGACAAAAATAATTTAAAATTAATTAGAAATGTAACAAACAGTAGACAGTTGGTTGCTTTTGAAAATTTAGAAATCATAAAATGTAACAGTAGTATGAACAAGGACAATAGTCCGATAGCCACCAGTCCACTGTTTGCTCTGTGATAAACAGACAGATATTACGGTTCAGTGAACCATGACGACAAATTATGTACAAATAGAGCAAGTATGTAGGTTAGAATTTAGTTTTAATATTTTCCTGAAGATGATAACTTAGTTGGCGAAACGCGCGTCGAGAAAAGTATAGTAGTTCGGTGTTTCGTGAAAAACGTCGTTTTTTTTTTCAAAAAGTTGGTGACAAACTTCTTCCAAAAAAAAAGTGGTATGGGAATAAGTGTAGGTTTTTTTTTAAGCAGTACCACAAGAATCAACAGATATTTCAGTTAATTGCGAAATACCACACATAAAAGTGCAAGGAGCATTTTCCACAATTTGTCAGATGTTTTATAAAAACTCAGGAGTGCGTTTTCCTAGTCGGTCACTTCCCTCTTTTCTTCATACACTTCCTGTTACTCGAAAAAAATTATATTTTCAGTAAAACCCAATATGTACGTTAAGGGCCATTACACCAGCAAGCCAAACTCGACGTAGAATGTGACTTAATAATCGCTTTACTGTCAGTTAACACTCCCAATAACAAACGCGCGGGCCATTCATCAAGAGTTAATTCCTCAACAGCGAATGATTAGACATTATATCCGGTCGCTCATCAATCTCAAGCGTAGGTATCGTAAAAACCTGTTAATTAAATTTCTGCGTTAGATGAATCGATCAAAGTTGAAAGAACACCTAGGAAACGATTAGATCTGGGAATTATTAAATTATTTCCATTCTCTTTCGTCTCGCAGCGAGAGATCGATGTTTTATTCCGATGAAGCGTGAGACCTAGGCAATATTTTGGAGGGAATTGAATGCGAAGGAAAATATACAGTGTGAATAGTGAATCTAGAATCAGTTAGAACATATGAAAAAAGTCGGCAGAGCTGGGGTCTGACGAGATAGTGCCGACAAAACCGATTCAATGGCGTTACAAATTATTTCTAATTTTTGGGTGCTGAATACGAATCATTTATTCATTTTGCCCAAAAATTACGGGAACACTCCCTAACCAACCCCTGTATGAGGGTGAAAAAGGGATAAATGGTTTGTTTGTACAATTTATTATTTGTGTACTAGTTTGAATAATATAATAATTTATTTTTTATTGAAACAGCTTTAATCAACTTTAATTAACACTTAGATTTTTATTGAAAGGTGTAACTTGGCGCTTTTTCGACAACTTTGGACTGAAATTATTCTCGCAAATGAAGTGACTTTTTAGGTCTATGTAAGAGATGCTTAACCAACTATAAAATAAATCATTAGAAAACTAGGTTTTGTATGAGTTTTGAAAGTGACATCGAGTTTTCTGATAACGGAATTAACACTGATTTTCTTTCAATGCTTAATTATTTCTAATTCAGTTAAAATAATAAAGTTCCGTTTTAATTTAAGTTTTAAAAAAAATAGTTTTAATTTTGTAAAGAAAATAATTTATTACTGAATCTAAAATTATTAATGCTCATTTCTTATAATTATTCAAACTAGCACACAAATAATAAATTGCACAAACAAACCATTTATCCCCCATACAGAAGTTGGTTAAAGGGTGTTCCCGTCATTTTTGGGCAAAATAAATAAATGATTTAGAACCCAAAAAGTATAAAAATACTAGTTTCATGCTTTTGTTTTGAGCTTCATGACTGGTTTTCAGATCTGTAGCCAAAATTTTTTTGAAGCCACGGTTTTAACGCAATCCGAAGGTATAGCGCGAAAAAATTGTTTCCAAATTTTTAGCCTTTTTCTCGCTCCAATTTTTTTCAAAACTTTGAATAATCGGCCCGGAAAAAAACGATTGATGGATCGGTCTGTAGATTTATATGGCTATTGAGGGTACATTGAGGTGTAAAAATTCCTAAAAGTCTTAGCATTCCTATCAATATTTGTTAAGATGCAGTCGATTTACCAAAACAAGGGAAAAAGTCACTTTTTTTAAACAACATTTTTCAAGTCAATTTTTTTTAATGTCTTGGCAGAACTTTATAGGACATTTATTCCAGTTTCCGAAACTGCCCTTCAATTTCCTGTACGATCATTGGTTGCTGAGATATCGATGGTTGAAGACAAAAGGGTCCTTTATCGGTGAATTTCGGATATCTCCGCATCAAATGGACGTAGCAAACAATTAAAAAAAGGAAATTGAAGGTAAATAAACAGGCAATCTGGTCCATATGGTCGTTTAACCGAAAAACAAAAAAATGTTCCGAGCCCGTGGAATGAAAAAAAGAAGGCAAAAAATTTGAAAATATTTTTTTTCACGCTATTTCTTCGGATTGCGTTAAAACCGTGGCTTCTAAAAAAGTTTGGCCTAGAGATCCGAAAACTAGTCTTGGAGCTTCAAAACGCTTTTTTTTGAATTCGCGATACGAATTTCAAACCATTGTAATCATTTTTCACTTAGATACAGTCCGTAAAATCTGGTAAAAATTTAGATGTTTTTTGCTCTTTGATTTGATTCTTAAAACATTATGTTTTGGACGTCCCACAAAATTCGGACCCATTTTGATCGTAAATATCTTTTGTCAGAGTGAACTTACAGGGAAGAGGTTTTCAACAGCCAATTAACTATTTTAAAAATGTTTTTTTCGTACTATGATTAATAGTTGTTACTTTTCTTACAGGGTGTTTTTCAAATATGGTCAACTTCAACATTAAAATTCGCTACTATTTTAAATGCCACACTCTCTATCTGTTTACATCAAACAAAAGCTGCATTATTCCACTTTCCAAACATGTATCGCTTGTTATACTTTACTTCTACAATGGGTTAGTAATTTGATTTTTAAAAACGTCTTGTTTCGTTTTCACGGAGAGAACTTAGAAGGACACGGTTTTCGCCAATTGATTTACTTTATCAATAAGTTCTTTTCGTACTATGTTAAAAACTTGTTACTTGCCCTACAGTCTTAAAATAACAAATATTTAACATGGTACGAAAAAAACTTTTTGAAATACTAAATCGACCTTCTAAGAACCTTCTAAGTTCGCTCTATCAAAAGATATTTACGTTCACAATGGGTCAGAAATTTCTGGGACGCCCGGTATACTACTTACTAAAAATAAGTTAATATATAGGGTGAGTCGTTTTAATCGATGGATGATCACTCTTCAGTCTTCATTTTTCTAAAGAATGAAGACTTTGTGCTTACGAACCGTGCTTTATGTGTGACATGGTTTCCGAAGTATTTTTCCCGCTGAACATTGATCGGGTATCACAATTGCACTATCTATCTTGTCTTCAGCAAAGCGCTGAAGAATTTTTCCTGATGAGCTGTACTACATGTATTAGTATAGCTGTAATACATATATGTGTGGTATATAGTTTCTGAAGTATTTTTTGCCCAATAAACGCTGATCCTGTATCAGAATGGCACCATCCATCTTCAGTCTTCAGCAAAGCGCTGAAGAATCTTCAAGAAAAATGAAGACTTTGTGCTTACCAGCCAAGATTTACGTGTGATACATGGTTTTCGAAATATTTTTTTCCGCTGAACACGGATCTGGTATCAGAATTGCACCATCTATCTTCAGTCTTCAGCAAAGCGCTGAAGAATCTTCAGAAAAATGAAGACTTTATGCTTACGAGCCGTGCTTTACGTGTGTTACATGGTTTACGAAGTAATTTTTCCCGCTTGAACACGAATTCGGTGTTAGAATTGTTCCATCACCCTTCAATCCTCAGCAAAATGCTGAAAATTTAGAGATATTGAAGGATTTCGGTATTTATAGGTGTTGTATTTTATTTATAGAAATATGGTGCAATTCTGAATACCGGATCCGTGTTCAGTGGACAAAAATACTTCAGAAACTAATTCTTAATTTTTCTGAAGATTATTCAACATTTTGCTAAAGATTGAAGTGTGATGAAGCAATTCTGACCGGATTTGTGTTTATCGGTTAAAAATACTTAGGAAACCATATATCGCATCTACATTTCAGACAACTTTTTTTTGTGTTTGGCGGTGATCTTCAGCTCTTTGCTAAAGACTGAAGATGGTGCAATTCTGATACCGGATTCGTGTTCAGCGGGAGAAAATACTTCGGACACCATGTATCACACAAAGTCTTCATTTTTCTGAAGATTCTTCAGCGCTTTGCTGAAGACTGAAACTAGATGGTGCAATTCTGATGCCAAATTCTGTGTTCAGCGGGAGAAAGTACTTCGGAAACCATGTATCACACGTAAAGCACGGCTCGTAAGCACAAAGTCTTCATTTTTCTGAAGATTCTACAGCGCTTTGGTAAAGACTGAAACTAGATGGTGCAATTCTGATACCTCCTGATAATTCCGTGTTCAGCGGGAAAAATACTTCGAAAACCATATATCGCATGTACATTTCAGACAACTTTTTTTTGTGTGTAATAGATTCCAGGGCCGTTCTTAACGCGACTGGAACAGCATCCGTCGCGTGTTACGGTGCATCGTTGGATAAACAATTTTCCAGAACTGACCTTTAAAGGCAGTGAACTTCGTTTTACCGTATGTGTCAGTATACTGACGTAGCACGTAAAACCAGCTGTTTGGCAGCATGTTGCTACAGAAAAAAGACAACTTTTTTTGTATGTGTGGCGATTTTATTATCATCCGAGCTCTATTGCTGATTCTGACGAAAAACGAAATGCTTGTATGAACAACGTTTTATTACTTCAACACTAATTGAATTATTATGATATCAAGGTCCTCAGTAGGTTGATAGTAAACCCAGATTATATAAAAATCTTAACTATCAGTAATCGAGTTCTGAAATTCAAAGTGTTTGATAATAATGGGACCGCAAAAGTAGCGGGCGAAACAGTCGGATAAGCACTCCCAGGAGAAACGCGGCAAAAAAGGGAAAGCATTGGCGGATCAAGGCCAACTCCCAGCGGACACGATATTGGCTTCATCGCGGTATTTGAGGGATCATTGGGTTTACAAAATCTAATCGATGGGGATATTTGCGGTAATTTACCGGAATCCACAGTGGCTGATAATTATTCTCGTCAAATCGAGGAGGAGTATTTACTTTTTTTATGCTGAAAATCGACTTTTAATTAAAATGCCACCGTAAACTGCCACGATGCACGATGCCCATCAGAAATGTCAATAAGCATTTTTTTCTTTTCAACTGAACATTATTGAACAGTGCCTGAACAGTGCTGGGAGAAATTATACATACGAGGTGTGTAAATTAAGTAATGAGAGTGGTTTTTTAATTTTTTTTATTCGAATAGAATTACAATTCAGTATTCTATTGGAAAGAAATGAAAAAGGGCCTTTTTCTCACAAATCCTTTAATGACTTGCTACCGGTTTCGGTCACTAAATGACCATCATCAGGCAACAAAAGTTACAATAGGATTGTTACTTCAATTTTGATTATTGATGTTATGTCAAAATTCATTTAGTAGAAGTATCATTTTTTTACTTTTTCTATTCTATTAATTAACCTTCCAAATCTTGTTTTTCCTGGTTTGTCGCAGATAAGTTAATCAACTTCTTATTTGGTTTTTGTTGTAGTAGTAATTGGATTTTCTTTTAAAAACAATTCAACATTTAAACAATATTTACCGAAGATTGACTCACACACATGTCAAAATCGTAGTCAAAAACTACGACATGTCAAAAACACACGAATGGACTCACGAATGGACTCACATCATGTCAAAAACTACGATTTTGAGATGTGTGTGAGACCATTGTCTCCGGTAAATGTTGTTTAAATGTTAAATTGTTTTTAAAAGAAAATCCAACTAGTACTACAACAAAAACCAAATAAGAAGTTGATTAATCTATCTGCGACAAACTAGGAAAAACAATATTTGGAAGGTTAATTAATAGAATAGAAAAAGGAAAAAAATAGATACTTCTCTAAATGAATTTTGACACAACATCAATAATCAAAATTAAAGTAATAATCCTATTGTAACTTTTGTTTCCTGATGATGGTCATTTAGTGACTGAAACCGGTAGCAAGTCATAAATAAAGGATTTGTGCGAAAAAGGGCCCTTTTCATTTCTTTCCAATAGAAAAATTAACTCACATTTTGCCAAACTCCAAAGAACAATTCAGTATTGTCTCCTTCAAAATAACTTCCATGTTAACGGTTCTTCTCTTCCTCATAGCAGTGCTGGAACTCATATACTGATATAGCCTTCAGCTGGTCGGTTACAACCGTTTGAATGTTTTCAATGGTCTCAAAATGACGTCCCTTGAGGTGATTCCTCAACCTCGGGAAGAGAAAAAGTCACAAAGATTCAAGTCTGGCGAATAAGGAGGCTGATGAGCCACAGAAGTGTTTTTACTGGCTAAAAACTCGACTACTGTTCATTCGTGCTTTTTTTGGGTCTTGGAGAGCTTGGAGAGCTTGAAGTGAGCAATTCCATGATTTGGCGCATGGTTTCCGGATCGTACTCAAACACCCAAGTCTCATCACAAGTAATGACACGTTCCATAAAATGGGGATCATTTTCAATCGATTCCAAAAAGTTAAGACATCTTTCTCTCCTGATATCCTTTTGTTCATGGGAAAGGTTTTTTGGAATTACTTTTGCGTAGATTTTTCTCATCTTCCACTCGTTAGTCAAAATCTTATGAACAATGGTGTGGTTCAAATTTAACCCTTCCCCGATAATTCTCGTCGTCAACCAACACACAAGACCCCGTATTCTATCGACATTTCCATCGCCTCTTGAAGATGAAGGTCTTCCGCTGCGTGGAAGACCTGATAGCACACCGTTGTTAAAAATTAATGTCACTCATTTATAAAACGCACTAGAAAAAAAAAAACGGTTTATGAAAACAGTCGCAAAGAACAAACAAATGACTATCAAGTTCAAACTTGTAATGAAGGTGCATTATATGTTAACCTACTACCCTTCCAAGTCCCGTCTCCGCAGTGCTGCTAGATCGGGCACTGTGTGGCCAGTCTCATTACTTAATTTACACACCTCGTACATGGCCTATAAAAAATGTAAAAGTAAATTATGGAATACGGTTTTTTCAACAGAAGTTAATCTACTTAATGAATACACAAATGAATAAACAGGCTGGGTGGAAATCCCTGGAATACGTGTTTCCTAAAGGCTAATGAAATTATTCATGATGATATATTCATGAAGTTCAATAATGAACTTATATAACAGTTTTTTATAATCTGTGATGAAAATTTATCCTGTAATTTCTGTATTTACGTTTCCCCAGTCATTGAAGAATAATAACAGTTTGCACACATATAGTAGAAGTAGGTATGCTTCTATATACAGGGTTTCCAGAAAATCGGTGCAAATATTTTACATTCAGATTCTAGGAGTACTGAAAAGGAGGTGATAGACATAGGTCTATAAACTTTTTGAAATAAGAGGTGCGCCTGACCCGTTGGACTAAAGCCATCGCGCTAGTATAGTGGTTATATCCTCATATTTTTTAAAGTCATTTTGTCTTTTAAGAAATATGATTTAGACAGTGTGGAGTGGTAATTAAGGAAATTGGCGGAATCTCTATCTAATCTAATATAATTTTTGTTTAATGTTAGCTCTGAAAGTGTCATCAAGGTCATAACAGACTTACTTGTATATATTAGTAGTTTGATGGTAAAATATTTTTAATAGGACACTATAGGATATAATAGGATAGAATGTTAGAAAGCACAAGACATAAGTTTATTTTAAACTTACATACAGCCAATACCTTTGAGTATTCTGTTCACATTTCTTCACTTCAAAAAAAAATCCGGATTAATTTTTGTTCATCCACTTATGTAATTATAAAAAACGTGAATGTATTTTTTTATCTTAACGAATTATATCTTGTTCTTTGTTCTGTTCATTCATAATTCATTCAGAATTATGGTGCAAAAAAGTAATCACACATAGAGGTCTTAAAATAAAGTGACACGTATATTTTCGTTTTGGCCAATTTCGATTTTTAAGGCCCGTACGGGCCCATAAATGGGACGTTTTTAAAACAGTTTTTTTGAGATATCTCGATAAGTACTCGATCGATTTCAATGAAATTTGGAGGGTAGTCTCAAAATAACCTTTTAATATTTTTAGACCTGCCGCAAGGGGGCGCTACATAGAGTCACTATGTAGCGCCACATCACAGTTTTTCGATTCTATTTTATTTTATTTAATTGTCCTTTATGTTTTTCTTTTTTTTACTCTGATACAGAATTCATTTTTACACCAAAAATATCCTCTTGTCTATTTTTCATATCATGCACCCATTTCGAGAAAAATGCGAAAAACTGTTTCAATGATCTGACTTACAATACTGCGAAACTACAAATTATCACAATTGCCATGGAAACATGTGACTGGACGACAATAATTAAACTATCAATAATAAGGACAAAAACAAACGAAAAATAATTTAACATAAACAACAAGAACTAAACTAGTAATAATAACAAAAATAACAAGCGAAATAGCAAAATCCTCATTTTAGAAATTGTTCAAAGTGTCCACCATTAGCTCGAATACAGGCCAGAATTTGTTTTAAAAAGTTAAATCGTAATTGCTCCAACACATCAACAGATAATTTAATACGTAGAATATGATTATTCACTCTTTCGCGTTAATTGTCAATGTTTAACATTTGGCGAGAATATACACTTTGTTTTAATTCACCCCACAAATAAAAAATCCGAAGGATTTAAGTCGGGGCTACGGGGAAGCCAGAATTGTGGAGCCTCAACACTCCGCCCAATCCATCTTTCTGGGTAATTTTTCTCCAACCATTGCCGAATTAGCAACGCATAATGTGGTGCAGCGCCATCCTGCATGAACCACATATTAACTCTGTCCTGAAGGGAGACATCGTCCAATAAATCCTGTAGCTCATTTCTTAAGAAATCAAGATAATTCACAGAGTTTAAATTACTTGGGAGTTCAACAACGCGTAGGACGTTGTTTCCTAATATTCCAACTCAATAATTAATCTTAAATCGAAACGGTGAATGTCTGGCTACGGTATCACGCGGGTTTGCATCCGCCCACTCAGGGTGATTCCTTAAATTAAAAATCCCACATTTTGTGAAACACGATTCATCCTTAAAAAAAGATCCTTTTAAAAAAACAAGGGATCATCTCTATGTTTTTGCAACATGCTTCTACAAAATTCCTAACCTTTTCTGGAAATCGGTTGGTAATAATTCCTAAACCTTTACAGCGTGAAAAGGATACAAACTTTGTTCGTGGAGTATTCTCCAGACGCTATACTGGGAGATATTCTCTAACATACCTAACCATCTCGCACTCAACGTAGGATCTTCCCAGACTCTGTTTAATACTCGCTCTTCTACATTTGCATACATTGCTCGCAAACCGTTGTCTTCCTGCATTGAGATTAGTTTTATAAAATGTACCAGTTTCTCTCAAGCGGCGATCAATATTATCGAACATTTTTCTAGAGGGTGTTTTTCTATTAGGAAACTCTTCTATATCTCCTAACTGCAGCACTTGAGTTGCTGTTACACCAACACCAACCACAAACTAAATACATGTCTGCCATTTCAGGAAACGTAAAACACTCAGCCATTATAATGATAAATAAGGGTAGGAAAATGTTTTATTAAATAACTCACAGCACAACAATCTAACTGGCAAATAAAAATAAGAAACGTCAAAATGTCATTGTTGATGTTTTAATTTGTTCAATTAATTCTATATGTGTCGCACTTCATGCCATTCTGTACCTAAATTTGTCACCTTTACTCTGATTCGCTGCTCAGTTTGAAATAAACAATCAGTCCTAGGTGCGAAATACATAATATACAGAAGCCATAATGCCTACTGTCCCACGATTGTAACATCATTTTTTTATAAAATGGTCATTTATAAAATTATTTATGTTTAAATGGAGTTTAACAATAAGGGTCTCATTTTGTTTTCAAAATGGTTATGAAACACTGTACCATTTGAAAAATAACATTTTCAGACTTTTTAATAGCTCATTAGAACTGACATTTTTGCATATGTTTATTGACATCATCTAACAAAATAGGAGCCAAAAAGATTTGATAGATGCATAAAACACTATTTGGTTCTCACTCTTTTGGTTCAACATTTATACTTACCCATTTATTAAACAAACTGTGAGTTTATTGTTAGTGGAAAATAAATGATATTATGTCAAAAAGTGACACATGGAGTCATCATTGGACATCATTGTGCTCAGAATGACATTATAAATAAATAAATAAATAAATAACTGATCTTTATTAACGGAAAAAAATGTGTTTGCAATTCTGCAAATTCTTGTTAATGGAGAGAAAAAAGCATAATTTGTTGTGTGAACAGACAAGCTAAATGTTTGTTGAAGTCTTGTGGATCTACTAGGCACATGTATTTAATTTGACAAACAAGTTCGGGACAATCTAGCTCGTCATTTAACAATTTGTACAAAAAAATCACATCGTGTTGTTTTCTACTAATATTCAAGTTTTGAATATTTAAGAAGTCCTTTAAGTATCCATAGTTGATGTCTTCACTTTCACTTTATTTGAAGTTTGTAACCACAAAAACGTAATCATTTATTTTGGACCTTTTCAATTGCACTTATTTGATAATTAGTATACGATGACCACACTATACAATTGAATTCAAAAACTATCTGACATACGACATGTAAGCAGAACGAACACAGTACACATTAAAATTCCTAATGTCTTTAGAGCTTTATTAAGTGATATAGCTACCATGTGAGTTAAAATTTAGTTGTATATCGAAATAGATGCCTAGGTTTTTTACCGTATCGGCTCTTTCTAAATGCTTATTGTTTAAAACGTACTTAAAAAAATATGGGCCTTGTAATTCTTTAAAAATTAAATAATTCTACACTTGTCAATGTTGAGACCCAGTAAATTTTGTATACACCAGTCTTCTAATTTGCTTAAATTACATTGCAACTAGGAACAATAATTGATATCTTTGACTAAATTAAAAAGTTTTAAATCATCTGCAAATAACAGATATTCACAATCAAGATTATCACAGATATCATTTTTGTAAACATTAAATAAAAGTGGAGATAAATCACCGCCCTGGGGTACTCCAGATGTTGTTGATATGGCTCCAGATTCATATTTGTTATTTAAAAGTACTTTTGGGTTCAACCTACAGGGTAACTGGAAAGCCAATTCAATAGGTTTTCATTTAAGCCAAAACACCTGAGTTTTTGCAGCAACAAGTTGTGAAAGCCTTTGAAAAATCGGTGTAAATGGCATTCATTTGATATCGACTATCCAAGGCCACCTGTATGACATGTCCAAATAACAGTAAGTTCGATTGAGATGACCGTTTTTTACAAAAATCATGTTGTTTAGGTGTTAATAAATTAGCAATACAAGGTGAAATTTGATTGCTTTCAATTTGTTCAAATATTTTTGGAATAAAAGATATCTTAGAGATCGGTCTGTAATTTGCCACATATGTTTTATCAGCATTTTCAAAGATCGGTACAATATAGCTTGTTTTCCATATATCAGGTATAATACAACTAGACAAGGACATATTAAATAAAATGTATAGGTCGCAATACCATCTGGACCGGGAGATTTATTAATGTTTATTTTACTAAGCACAGTTAATATCACATTCCGTTATTGCATTTATATTCATATTTGACGATAAGTAAGTAACTCTTATCTACAGGTACGTGTGTGTTTTTATGATTAGTGTACACTGCAGAAAAGTGATCTGCGAACTAATTAGCAATATGGATTGGATCGTCAGAGAAACATATATTTTCTCTTATGTACTTCCAAAAGTATTCTGGATTTGTATTTATATTATCCTCAATATGGCTCTGATATTAGTTGTGGCAATTTTTTGTCGTTTGTTTACACATTGATCTAAGACTACAAAATTTAACATAGTTTTCAGCTGTTGGCAATTGTTTATACACTTTATGGGCTAGTTTTTTATCAATAATTAGCGATTTTAATTGAAAAGTATACCATTTAGGAAATTCGAATTTGGAGCATTTACGTATTGGAACGTATCATGTAAAAAGTCTATAAATAATATCATATAATACCTAACTGAATTCACTATATCGTAATTAGATAGCATATTATCCCAGTTTATTACACAGAGGTGATCGTTTAGTGCTACAAAATTTGTGTTTTTGAAGTCATAATAGTATATCATATAACATTTAATTTTGATGTGGAATAATATTGGTCTTAATAACTAATGGGGGATGATACATATCACAGGGTAAGAGAAAATCGTTTGCTAACTCAGTTGAGCAAATATAAATATTACAGAACACTAAATCTAGAACATTTTGATTATTATTTACAATATTGTTTATTTGAAAGTAATTCAGATACGCAAACTGCTCTTCGATAATTTTATATTATTCAGTAACATTACCTATTGCTGTGACACCGAATTCGTCATTTAGCCGTGTCACATTAGGCAAGTTATAATAACCACATATTAAAACAGTTCGTGTTCTTACCGACAGAGTCGGCAATTTTTTCAGTTGTATCTCGAGGAGGTATATAAACACAACCAACCACTAATTCTGATTTTTTATTTTTAATTATCACATACACTTGTTCTACGTTGTTTACGTCTAAACAGCTATCATTACGCCGCCACCTCGATTAAAATTAGTAGTAGTAGGACTCCTATCGCATTTAAAGATTTGATAGTTGATTAGGTTAAACTCAGACGTGTGTACATCACTATTTACCCAAGTTTCAGTTAAACAGATTACATCATAGTTCATTTGATGGATTGGTTGGGTTACCTCACGTAGTTTAGTGCGTAGGCCTCTTATGTTCTGATAATAAATTCTAAGACCAGTAATCCTGTTGTTTTTCGCCGAGTTGTCTTGATTTTCGAAAAAAAAAAACATCCATCTTTTGATTACGATATTTTTAGGCCACATTTTACTGTTACAGATCTCATCCAGTAAATCGTAGTCAAATCCAACTTTGAACGATTTGTTACCACTTTTATTGTTTTCATGTTTATTTATTTCATTAACCTCAAACTGTGTGTTTGGGAATTTATCGACTAGATATTGCGCAAGTTATCGACTGTCATGTTAGGGTGAGCATGGCTAACATAAATCCAAGCAGATCTATTTGCCTCTTGAAAGTTTGTATCAATATTAGCGTTTCCAAAAATGGTGGGATTTCTCAAGTGATTCTTCTTTCGTTTAACATTTGTAAATTCTGTTGTTTTTGGATTTTCTGAAGATTGTTCTTCCGGTTCTACGAGATTGATGACTGCATTCACCTTCTTTAGTTGACATAATTCTAATTCCTTCAATGGTGATTTTACTGCCGCAGCTTTGGTATTAGTTTTTGGGGTAACATTAACTTGTTACTATATAACTGTGTAACCAGTAATTTTAATAATACTGCAGTCTCCATTTAGAGCATTTACTGCCTCTTCAATTGTTGATTCACTTTTGGACTAATAAAAGTCCACAGCACTTTTTGATATTTTTGGTACAACTATAGTGTATTGTTGTTAAAAATTTAACACAAACAATATCCGTTTTAGCTGGATTTTTACAGCCTTTGCACGGTTTTTCAGCACGAGCTGATGAACACACGTCTACTTCGTCCGCCATATTTACAAAATTTAATATAATGAAATCAATACAAATGAAACAAAACGTAACTGTCCGTTAAAATTTCGGGAATCATTTCCGAAACAACCGGAAGCGAATAAAAAATGACGACTATGTCAATAAACGCAGAATTATATCTAATATCCAATTGAATTGCTGACTATTAAAACGCACTAACTCCAAAAAAAAACAAAATGTTGGCAAACTACAAAAAAACTAAATTAAAGCTGCATTTGCATTTTTAACAAAATATGACTATGGTAGACTTAAAGCAAATATATATGGAATCATTTTAATATAGGTTTAATTTATTCTCTCATATTTTTAAATAAAACATATGAAAAAAATAGTGTTGGAGTTAGTTCCTTTTAAAACTAAATTGCGTTCATTAAAGAAATTAACTTAATTACTTCCAAAACCAGTTTATTAAAAAAAAAAAATACATTTCTATTTCAACTAATTATCTAAATATCTTCATCCGAATTTGTGGGCCATGAGAGGTAAGCTTCATAAAAAAAGTTTGTAATGCTCATTTTCTTCTGGGATATACTTCAACAACTTCTTAACAGCACCGACTTGCTTGTTTATAGGCACCTTTCCTTCGGGATATGCAGTGGATAAATTATCAAATAATGACCCTGGTCTAGGGCCTGGTTGTCTTAAATAAAACGTGTGCCTTACTAAGTCCCCTATATATTCCGAAGCTTCCAGGTTGTCATTTTGAATATATTTAAACTCCATAAATGAAGCTGGAGCAAAACTTTTTTTTTGACGAGGAACGTTTCTGCCGTAGACTACTAATAACACATTTTTTTTTTGTAAAGTGTTGGCCACCACTTATTAAAATCCTTTATATCTTTTGTATGGACTACTTTAACTGATACGTTGGATTTGGAGTTCACTATTAGCTCAACGTACTCCATAAGATGATAAATTCGGTCCACTTTTTTAATACACCGTTTGAACAAGCCGAAAGCCCTGTCACAGTGTAGATATGAATGTCTTCTGATAGGAAATCTTTGGACAATATTTTCAAACCTTTCTGACTCAACCAAACCCATGCAAAAACGAATGAAGGTATGGTTTTATTCTGGCCTGGACAGCCGTCAGAAAATAAATACAAGGTTTTGACGGTTTTTGGTACGCATTCCGTAATATAATCCATGAGAAAGCTGCATACCTCAGTCGCTCCTTTTTTAGCTGTCCCTCGGAATATAGGTAAATTCGTGATGTGTTATCTTTTAAGTTCGTCACACAACAAGCATATACCCATATCTGCCTCATGTAGAAAATATCTTGTACCTATAGGGATATGGGGCAACGGCAAGTTTTGCATAAAATCAAATACAAGACCGCTCACTGAATCATCGGACTTGCAAAGTTCCCTGACAGTCTTTAGTTCATTATAAAATTTCTTATTTCGCCTCTTATGAACTTGAAGTTCACCTTCCACGGTTAATTTGGCAGTTTGAGATAAATGTGGATTTTTTTAGCTTTGTCTCCATTTCTTCGCAAGAAGAGCAAACGTTTATTTGGGGCCTACCAAATCGCAGCTTGAAGTTTTCATTAAAATATTTCACGTAAAATTCGTATTTGACCGTTGTTTGTGGATACTTTGATTTAAAAAGATTGTACATAATTTTTATATGCCGTCGTAAAAAGAACTAAAAAAGTCGTAAAAGGAACTAACTCCGGGATTTAGTTCTTTTCACGAGTCATATCTATCGATTGTAATTTTAAAAGGTTCGTTTAATAGGAGTAAGTTCTTTTCTTCGCCAATTGATGGGCAACACGGAAAAGTGCAGTTTCACGTGTAAAAATACAAAATGCATTTTTTTGGAGTTAGTGCCTTTTAATACTCAGCGTTTCAATTATAAAATGTATTATTTTATTTCAGAAAACAACCTAATTATGGGAGTGAGCCAATTTTTCGAGAATCATCCGGTATAATTTTTTAAGACCAATAAAACTTACTACCAGTCGCTACTGTGTTATTCCGTAGTTTCTTTACTAGTAGTAAAATAATATCAGCCCAGTCAGCGCGAAAACATTACTTTCGGCCTTATCTCGCTCCTGTTCACGGAGCCGAATCGTAATTAGTCCGCCTGTTCGGATTTTTGTCACAGATTACGCTTTCGAGATGGAACTACCTTATTTCATCTTCATTTACGAGGGTTAATTTCGTGCAGCGGCTATTACGGAGAGAAATCATATTTTCAGTTGTTTAATTAAAAATAGATTAGCATTTTACTTCTGACTTTAATGGAAAATGTTGACGGTTTGTTGTAAAACTCGCATTGTCAGCGTTTAGTTCAGTAAAAGTGCATTTTTTTTAGAAAATCCTGAGACACGTCGATTTTTAATTCTAAAATGACATCTTGCGACGTAAAAATGTCATCCCAAAATTCAACCCCTTCAGCTGACAGCTACAACCCTTAAATTTTCAAATTGGAAGTAGGGGCTTGTGATACTTCATTTGAAAGGTCTTTTTCATTCTCTATTCAAAACTGGCTATGGTTTTAAATTTTATTGCAGAGATTTATAAGAAAAAAAAGTTTCTCCATTCGTTACATTAAAATCAAAAACAAATCATTATTAATGCAGCAGATGTTCAAAATGCATGCCTCCAGCATTTTGGCAGCATCCTAAACGTAAATAGAAATGTCTTCTAACGTTAGTTCACATCTGTGGGGCAATCGACCTAATTGCAAGTGTTATTCTTCTTCTTAAATCAGCTAAATCGTCGCGTCTGGTTTGGTTTTGTAGACCATACTTTTTACATACTATACCCATATGGAGAAGTCTAACGGCGTGAGATCAGGTGATCGTGAAGGCCATTCTACAGAACCACGTTTTGGAAATATTGTGTGGAGATATTGCCGGATATTGACTTCGTAATGTGCTGGTGCACCATCCTGCTGGAACCCTATTGCATTACCTGGGAGTTGTGGGTTTCCTTCAGCTGGATACAAGTTTTTCATCGTCGGTACAACATTATTTTGGAGCAGCGCTAAATAAGTTTCTCCATTCAAATTGCCGTCAATGAAGAAGGGACCAATGATATGTTCTCCAATTATTCCTGCCCAAACATTAACTTTCTCAGGGTTTTGCGTATGTAGTTCCCTCATCCAGTGAGGATTTTCTCTCGACCAGTAACGACAGTTTTGGCGATTAACATGGCCGTGCAGTGTATACGTAGATTCTTCTGAAAATAAAACTGATTTTCTGATTTTCTGTCAATATGCGGATAATCGAGGAATGGCTAATATTTAATGTTGAAGCTGTTTGACGACTCGATGTATGTGGATTTTTTCAAGCATAAGCATTACATCCAATTTCTAATCATCACTGAGTTTATTGGGAGGATTTTTCTTTAGCTGCGGTACATGTCCACGATTCCGAAACTGCTTCTCTATTTTACTTGTGGTACCTTGAGATATCGGCGGCAAGTAAGGATACTTTTCTTGAAATAGGCGAACAACTTCGGCCTGCGTTCGTTTTCTGTCTCCGTAACCAATCATCTGCATAATCGTTATCCTATGCATTTCTGTTAGGGTAAACCATCTCTCTGAATTGCAACACGAAAACTAAAACAAAAAGTTTAACACTGATAACTGTTAATAACTGTTACAATGACAAGCACGTTTCTAGGTAATTTCACTAAAGCTAAAATATAAAAATATTATATACCTAATATAAAATTGACAAATAGTGTTACTTATAAAAGTTTTATTTTAATGTAACGAATTGTTACGCTGGAGAAACTTATTTTTTTTTCTTGTTAATTTCTGCAATAAAATTTGAAACCATAGCAGTTTTGAAAAGAGAATGAAAAGACCTTTCAAATGAAGTATCACAAGCCGCTACTTCCAATTTGAAAATTTAGGGGTTGTAGCTGAAGGGGGTTGAATTTAGGGATACCATTTTTATGTCGCAAAATGTCATTTTAAAATTTATTGAAATAAATTGACGTGTCTCAGTATTTTCTAACAAAATGCATAATAATGGAGCTACTGAATTTATTCCATTTGGCTGTTCCACACTGTATATATTATTGAGCAGTCAGTGAAAAAAAAAACACTGCCCTGGAGATGGTGATTTTTGAATCATTATTTCCACATTCAATTTTTTATTAGAGTAACTTGCTAAAAACATTTTCTTATAATCTTAAAAGTGTGATATTAGTAAGGTTCCGAACATGTGCTGTAACGCAGGGCCGGACTCGTAATCCGTCATGTTATTGACGGAAGATGACATATGAGAGATCAAAAAGCCAGGAGTAAAAATGTGTTAATAATGTATGTACCTACATACCTATATTCAGAAACACTTCGACTGTCTTCATTGCTTGAGTGTACGTTGCCACAACCGGTAGTCTTTCTGCATTTCTTCTCGTTAAAAACGTCTAAAGTGAATATTGCCTACCATGTTCCACGAGGCTACATGCGCAAAACATTATGCACAAACCAAAATTCCTCTTTTCTAACCGTACCACGTATATTTTTTATGGATATTCGAATCTAAATGTCTTTTACACTCTCGGCGATCACGAAATATATATCGAGGATTGCAAGGAATACATAAAATATGTAATACGTGTATTGTAAAGTCTTAGTAATTTTCGATCATCTTTTCAAGTATATTCACAAATGGTAACGACTGTGCCGTTATTGCAGAAAACCACACAAAATCAGGTAATATGTAAATACAGTACACGAATTCTCGAGTCACTAACTCGCGACAACAATTGTTTGGCAGGTGGCAAACCAAAGGGACACCCTATTCGATAATATCGGAATATCTCGCTGTCATGGAGAAAGTATATTACGGATGGGTTCCCACGAAGACCTCGTTCGGAATAACATTCTACGCACGGACAGTGGCGTCGGTATAGAGGGGCAAAAAATATGGGCTTAAAAATACGATTTATGCTTTAATTATCATAGAGTTGTATAGTGCGGGCTCTGCGTGACAGCATACTTTCACGGACCTTAGATATTAGGTTATTAGGATATACCTCGTGGATGTGTAAGTAATAGAGTACAATTAAAAAAAAATGCATAATGGTTGGTATATGTGTTAATGTAAATTAACATTCCTACAAATACAGTCTTGCTTGTTTTACATGTTTTTTTGTTTTATACTTTTTTTCTCCTACATAAAATATCTGAGGAATTATTTTACCTTTTTTTTAATGTTTGGGTTAAACAGTTTAAAAATTTGAATATTAATTATTTTCATATAATATTCTTTCTTTGACAAAGAACGTTCTTCGTAAAAGACGAATATTTTTCGTAAGCATAAGATTTATAAATGACGTTTATGAGGTTTTTTTAGCTTTTTTCCTTTTTTGACATTTTTTTTGACATGTTTATGGGTACTTCTCCGCAAATCCTACTTTTTCAATTATTCTTTTAAAAAAAATATATATATTGCAATAGAAAATAAAAAAATAAAAATTTAATTTGATTTTCCAATGAAACACTTCGCTGAACTGAAGAACACATTGATTATTAAGTTTTTTGTCAAATACAGGGAATTTTAGAAAAAACTTCATCCAGACGAATGATGTTCCTTAACAGAGGAATGATATTTTGTTAATTTGTTTAACAAAACGCTTATTAAAAGCAATAATATCGTAATATTAATAATCCATAAAAACCTAACACTTATATTTAAATGGAAATATAGAAAAATACATTAAAACATTAAAAATCCCCTTTATTATATAGAAAATCAGATTTATTAAGTACGGTATTTAATGACTACTGTAGTCATTATTACATATCATTAACTTTTAGAAATAAAAACTAACATTTTTCAAACGCATCTACTTCATATTCGAACTTAAAATAGGTTTTATTGGCATGAACTAAACGAATAGGTGAAGGTAAAATAGAAATTATTTGATTAAAATTCACAAAAGCTACATCGTTTACTTTAACTCTAAATGCTTGTGACTTTTGAAGCTTACATACTTTTAAAAACATAACTTTAACTTCATCGTCGTCGAAATCATTCAGTTTTATTCCAACATAACGATATTGTACTTGTTCTGTTTTATATTCAACTAGAATATAAACTCCTTTTTTAATATTCTTTGGTGTGAGTTCAAGGCCAGTTAATACGGAGGAACTTGGACCAGCTTCCTCATCGGAATAAATATCTTCATACTGGATTCTTTGCTTCGGTTTATCAGGAACAAAAGTAATCAGTGGTAAGCTTTCTTCAGAATCACCAGCTGTAGTTGATGACTCGTCTACGCCAAAACAATTATTTTTGTCAGAGTAATCCAAAGTTCCGATTAAGTAATCTGGATTTGCAACATCAAAGCAACTTAGAGACAGAAAATGTAGTTTACCCTTGTTACAGTCTAATAATTTCACTTGATGCACCTGCATTGTTCCGCTGAAAGCTTTTATGTTTTCTTTTTCGATTATATTGCTAATGTTTTCAATATCATTATCGTCAATTGAAAAATAAGCTACGTTTGGTACATTTTCCTTGAGATTTTCTATAAGTATTTCATATGAATCTATGTCTTTTCCTTCGCCCACCAATCTGTCCGCAGTGCGTTTCGTTACACCTCCAATGCCAATTGGGGCGCCTTTTTCCATGGCCTGACTCCCAGTAATTCCACGAACAATCTGTAAGTTTCGGATAGAAGTGATGTAGTTTATTTGCTAAGAAATAAAACATTGTTTTGTTTCTGTATTGTGTAGCAGGACTGTCGCTCACAAATATGAGGGTGTCTGCATTGTGGACTTCCGATATATAAGACAGAATTGGCATCAGGTGAGCCCAAATGGCGGAAACATCATGCCGTAGGGACTTGGAAAGTGTACAAAAAGACTTTGACTTTACCTTATCTTCAGTTTTGAAGTATACAATGACTGTATGTAGTGATATCTGCTTACGTGAGCCCCCAAAGTGGAATGCCTGTGTCTCCTCGGCATATTTCAGTGCATAATTTTCGCTGAAATCCATATGAATCATTACTTCGTTTTGCTTTAGCGCAGCTTTCTTCGAAGAAATTTGGATATGCTGGTGCAAAGATTTACCCTTGTGTTTTAGGAATGTCATAATTGATCCTTCAAATTCCTTAATAATTTCATTTAAGGACCTCCTATATTTTTGTTTTACAATTTTCACTACAAATTTAGTTTTTCCCGTCTTCTTGTCAAAAAAAGAGTCTTTCACTCGGCCCCATTTCAAGAAATGTCCCGGTTTTGTATTGTCGCCTGGTCTGTATGTAATTTTGTTTTCTTTACACCCTGAGCACTCACGTAACAAACACTTTACAGTTTTTTCTTGACAACAGAAAACCTTAATGACTTCAAAAATATTACATTGTGTTAGAGCTTCCATTCTATGCAATGCCTGAATTAACAAAGCCATATTCATACAACAAGTACATCCACATGTGTCACGAGCACTTGCTTTGCGGGAAAGGATCCAGAATGGTCTATTTTTACACCAAAATGAGTAGCTGACAGGAATATCGGGATGGCAGATTAAGAACTTCTTATGTAAATTTCTCATCGTATCACACAAATATCTCTTTTGCTTTATTATTTTCTTTTTGCTGCAATAATCCTTCTTCCCTGGACACATTTTACTATGGACATCATTTTCCAGAAATTTCCAAATTGCTTGTTTTTTCTCACATAAACCTCTCTTTGGTTTCCTTGAATAATGTAAAATTCTCCTGTCTGTGGTTTCAGAAATTTTGCTTCCCCCGTAAAATACTTCTAACAGACTGTTTTACCCGGTACTTTTTCACTATTTGACCACTTAAAGCCTTTCTGAATATTTGCTTTTCTCTCATGGTTGATAAGTTTTTGTAGTTTGTTTTAAGCTGTTCGGAAAGTACTTCAGCAAAAAGCACTTTTTTTGGCAATCACAGTTTTGTTTTCACACATAATTTGTTCCACTCTTTTATTTGGCGATGCCGGTCCTGTATCTTGCCTCTGCTTTTTCAACCTATAATATTTTTGTTTATATTTCTGAATCTTCCGCTTTAAATTCCTTCTCGGCTTCTACGTTTTCTATTTCTTGCGTATCTTTTATTTGCCGACATTCTTCGGCTATTATTCGGTATCACTACGGGTACAATTGCATAATCTTCCTCTTGATCTGATATTGGTGGAGTATCCTCATGCAGTCGGCGTATAAGATTTTCGTTTTGAACTCTTAACTCTTTCTTTCTATTTCGATATGCTTGGGAGCACTCTCGTCATTGTTTCCTTTTTCTCCTCTGGCATATCTCACTTAGGTCATTAATAGGCCTTATAGATTTTTTTCCTTTTCTTTAAGTATTGAGTGATTTCTGTTTGCCTCAGCTGCTCTCTACCTATAGGATCTTCTTTCATGCGTTGATATCTCCTTCTTTCTGCTTCTCGTTTTTTTCTGAGTTTTTCTTCTCGACTCTGAGGCGTTGCCTGTCTGGTTTTAGCCATGTTATCTTTCTAAAATAAAAATCGAGTATTTTCGCATTTTATTCAGGAAATAATCATTCCTCTGGAAAGCTCGTCATTCCTCTGGTCTATTTCGAACCAGAGGAATGACGATTTCATACTTCATCTATGTATTTACACGCGGGTTACATTTCATAACCCCACATTCAACCCGATTGAACTTATAATATTGTTAGCTCACGAGAAAAATATAAAAAGATTTGTAGAAACCGTAAATAAGAAAAGCATCACTTACCAGAGGAATGATTGTTGCTGTGTGACATTTATTTGTAGTACAAAGAGTTTATTGTCTATCTAAAGGTATATCATGAATGACCCTAGACTATGAGGTAAACACTACTAGCATATGGCGGGAACTGCTTCCAACATAGAAAGCCCTAGTAGTGCCATCTGCGACAATTCTATCGAATTAAAATACGTGAACTAGAGGAATGACGGACATTACCAGTCACAACAGAATTGCACATTTTTTAAAAAAAAAGATGCATACATTTTGTATTTATATGTTATCCAAGTATAGTTCTTGAGTTGCTTTTTAAAAAATAAATGTGTCTTATAAAATTATCTATTAAAGATGTTTGGTTTTTAAACATCAAATAGAGCAAACATGTGTAGTAACCACCAGAGGATATGACTTTCCTCTATTAAAAAAGCCCAAAAAAGAAATCCACATTTTTTTTAAGTAATTGATATAAATTTAGTGACTCAGAATAATTACTGTCTGTATAAATATGTATACTGTATAAATACGTATAATCTGTATAAATACGATTTTTTTACATATATATATATATATATATATATATATATATTTGAGTATTTACACATCGATGACATTAAATTGTGGTATTTGCGGAGAATCACCCTTATATATTTTGATTTTCTGGAAACGTTGACATTTGTTTTGTGCTTTTTGACGTATTTCATCTCTTTGGCCTTTCTCGCCTTGTCATATTTTCTCTATCTTTGACCTTATTCCTTTTTTGACATGTTTTACCTTAACTTCCTTGACGTCTGACTTTTTTTAATACCATTCGACCTCTTTAACTTTTTTGGACCTATGTAAAATAGGTCTTAGTTTTTACCTTCTGATTTATCTTCTGATTTCCTTTGATATTTGGCCTGACATTCTTGATTTATTTAAACATTTATGACTTCCTTGCCGTTGATTAATTGGCCTGATTGTCATTCCTGACATAATTGACCACCTTAACCTCCTACTCCATCTTGGCACCCTTGTGTGGTCTTTAACTTTCGATCTTACTGCCCTTTTAACCTCCTTATATTCACCTCGTCCTCCTTTTGCTATCATTGTCCCCCAATCATATTTTATTCCATAACTTCTTTTTGTTCTTATTGTCCTCCTCCACCAATCTCTCTCATTGTCCTCCTTAACCCGCTTTTGTCCTTAGTCTTTTTGTTCTTCTGTCCTCCCTTCGCCATTGTTCTCCCGAACCTCCGTTGGTTCACCTTGCTGCCTTTAATCTCCTGTTCATATTGTCCTCCTTAACATTCATTTGTGCTCCTTAACACTATTGTCCTTCTTGTGTCCACTGTTCTTTCTTCTTTTGTCCTCTTTTGTCATCCTTTCGTCCTCCTTGTCCTCCTTCACTTCCCTGTCTTTGTTGTCCTCTTTAACCTCATTACCCTCCTACCCCTCCACGATATCCTTGCTCTTTTTGTCCTTCTTGACCTTCTTGACTTCCATTTGTCTTCCTTTCCCTCATTAATTACTTGTCTTGTTGGACCAAGTCACCTTCTTGTCTTTCAGGCCTTCATCCTCCTTATACTTCTTGATGTGAACCAATTTATCTTTATGGCTTCCACGACTTTTATCTTAAGGGGGTCCTCTAGTTTCTCGAATCGAAAAAATCGAATTTTTTTTTCATAAATCACATCTACAACATGTGTATAAAATGTGTGCCAAAGGATTTTTCGATATTCGAAGTGGTTAACAAGTTACGGCCCTGGAATGGAGTAGCTATACGGAGCGCGCGCAACGCTTCTCCGCAAAGCCGAGCGGCGCTGACCATTATATTGATATCCCATTATATTGAATCGCAAAAAGGGAAGACGGAGCAGCTCTGCGTGACTTCCAAGAAGAAGAGGAAGGCCTACTGTATGGTCCAGGCATAGCAGATTGACGGTGAGATGAAATT
The DNA here is from genome assembly GCA_029963805.1 of Aromia moschata. Taxonomy (NCBI): domain Eukaryota; kingdom Metazoa; phylum Arthropoda; class Insecta; order Coleoptera; family Cerambycidae; genus Aromia; species Aromia moschata. The sequence goes on from JAPWTK010000559.1 coordinate 85,022, forward strand.
TTTATTATAAATCACATGAGCGAACTTTGAAACGCGTTTTTCTCGAAACACAATTTTTCAAAACGGTGACCACGATATTTCAGAAACTACTGCGCCGATCTTGTTCAAATTTATACAACATCTTTAATATGTTATAAGCCAGCGATTGAACTAGGATTATCATGATTGCTTCGATAGTTTTTTTCTACGAGCGAGAAACTTAAGAAAAAAATGAGTAAAAAATAGAATTTAATTTTCAAAAGTGTATAAAAAAATTAATTATTGTAATTTAGAATTCATTCTAGTTCAATCGTTAGTCTTTTGATTTCAGATAAGCAAAACAGCCGCGATCTTGGTCACCGTCAAGCACCTTCTTCACTTGATGTCTTCCTGTCGGCCACTATAACTTTGATTCTATTATATATTTTGTCTTCAAAAAATTTGTAAAGCTCATTTAAATGTTAATAAAGACTATGTAAAAACAATGATATTTATTATTTCGATGGTTTGCCCGTAAAAAATTATTGAAAAAGCCGTAAAAAAACAACCGAGAAACTAGAGGACCCCCTTAATTTGTCCTTCTTGTCTTATTAAACTTATTACCCTCCTTTATTTTCGTTAATATATTTATACCCATTGAACTCCTTATCCTCATTTTATTTTTCCTCCTGCTCCTCCTTAACTACTTGTCTTTCTTATCTTGTTGAACCAAAGCATCTCCTAATTCATTTATCCACCTTGAATTTCTTAGTGTGAACCAATTTCCCTGATCAATTTAATTTTATCAACATATTTGACGCGAAAAGAGGAAGAATTTATATTCTTCCTAAAGCACTCCGACAATACAAAAAATCTAAACTTAACGCTTTTACTTCTTTGTCGAAACAAAGAACGAGTAATCTTTCTCACTTCAACTAACCAAAACGACAAGTTTGGCTATTTTGGGTTGTTTTTTGCAGTCAGCAGCTGACCAACTGTTCAGAAGTTTGATTTGGGTTCAGCGACCCCGAAAACATAACACTAACATGATCTAGTCTCTGGTACTGACAACAGTTTTTTTTTCGGTGCCGTGTTATGGAAAAATTGGATATGGAAGTAATATTTCCTTAGAAAATTAGGATTTTAGGATTAGGTTTTTGTCGATGCTAACGAATCCTCTACTCTAACAATAGTCCACTTCATAAATCAGACACTTTCTGTCGATTGTGAGTTATTAAGACAGCAATACATTCAAAGGTGTAAATCACCGACTTCGTTATTAAAAATGCAGGGTCTTTCTTTAGTTCAGGACGTGTTTTATATCTCCACTGTTAGGCTTAATTCGGACTGCGTTTGCATATCACTGCATCGCCATTGAATGGAATATACGGACTATAAAGTTCAGGGTGTATTCAAGTTGATTTTTTAAAGTGCGCTGCTTTTAAAATTGATGGCACACAACCCGTTGTCGGTTTTACATCTGGGTTTGCGTTGGACGTTTAAAAGTTCGCTGCAAAAAGGCGTATTTAATATTTCTTCAGAAACTTCTACACAATGACATTGTGCTGAATTCATAATACGTATGCTTGACGTTGTGTGCAACGAATGGCTTCACGGCAAGCGAACTGCAGAGCAAAATTAACATAAAGATACGCTTCCCGTTACAGGTGATGTTCGCCATTTTTATAATGAATGAGACAGTGCAGTTTCTGCACTTCGCTAAATGTAGTTAATGGATGGGCGGTGCTTGCCGACAATCGGTTCGGGTGAAATCTACAGGGTGTTCCTAAATGAAGTGTCGTAAGAGGCGTGTCAAAAATTGCGAAGCGAACATTATACAGTACGAATCATCCTAATGCGTACATAGCAGAATGAAGGGGAATTGATAAGTTAACTTCTATCTTGAATAGATGCCATCACATGAGGCAAGAATCAATCGCGCACCAATCGCGAGCGCAGACGTGGGGAAGACATCCAGTATGTTCGGTGCAGCTGCTTACGACTACGGTAGAGCCAGACGGGTTAAAATCACATTTTATATTTTATTACGGTCTAGTTATTGATTACAGAAATGCGTTATTAGAGAGTATAGTAGAACATACATTCTTAGAAACAAAAATGGATATTTAACAGGTTGCCGAAGAAGTTCAAATAATTGAATAGTATTTTGGTGGTCGGTCTGTAAGGGATATTAAAGCAATTTTTGACAAACAAATTCCCAATAGGTCCTCTCCGGCGATATCAGCTGAAATACATATGCCGGTACATCCTCCTCAAACAACTATCCCCATTCTCGTATTACTAAACTAACCAAACGACGATAATCGTCTAGTCCTCTAACTCTGGCGCAGTGAATTTGGAATCTTGTTTTCGGCATGCGCAGATACTACTAACGTAGTTGCATATGTTGACTTCCGGTGCGTCGCAACAGAGTGGGACTCAGGTCACTATTGTTACGAAACGATAGTTCACAGAAAATACATCACAATACAGTAATGAATACTCAAATAACCATACTGAGGGGCTAACTATTACATTGTGGAGCCGTATTGAGGTGTGGTAATGTTAGTGGTCACGAAACATGACTCTTAAAAAGGTCTTATCTACAAAGCTCATAAAATTTGTGCCTAAAACGTCACAACAAGGTATAAAGTTACAGTGACTTAATTAGATTTGTAATTACCAGTTATAAAAGTTGGCCTGCGATTTTCTAAAAACAGAGACAAAAATGTTATTTCACGAGGATATAAAGATAAAAATAATATTACTTGTTGATACAATAAGTAATAGTACTGTAGTAAAATGACCCATATTATTCCAACTTTCTTCGTGTATTGTACGACAATTGCACTTTTCTTACAATTGATTTGGTATTACTTAATGGATTTTACCTTTAAACCGACAAAATATTCGAGTCTTAATTGCCAAGTTTTTATACCTGCCAAACAGGTATTTGGAACGTTATGGATACATTGCCATCGGATTATGAACTTACCATAAAATTCTGGATACCCCGACGTAGAGACGGAATCTAGAATTTTACAATAAGGCATGATCACTTCCTATTTCAAGGATATAGTTGTTCCCATAAAACTTGTTTGGAGACAAGTAAGACCATATTTCGTCAGAATAAAAAAAAAAAACCAAAAAAAAAACAAAACCCGCGGTGGCCAAACCCCCCCCGTTTTTTAGAGGGGGAAAAAAAAGCCAAAGTATGCTCTGCCAAAGATCATACGCTAGTTAAACAGTAGTATTACTTTTTGTTTTAAACATTTTATGAGTTTTTGTGGGTAGGTCCTTTCAAGTTTCATTTTTCGTGACCACTGACCTAAATATGTACCACTCCGTCGTGTAATTGTTAGCTCCGTAGTACGTTTATTCGAACATTCACTATTGTATTATGATGTATTTTCTGTGAACTATCGTTTTGCAATAATATTGACCTGAGTCCGACTCTGTTTCGACTCGCCGGAAGTTTGACTGTATATAGTTTATGTACAAGACATAAACTTACTGTTATCACATCATCATAATATTCCTACATATTAGATATTTTAAAATTGTTTCATGGTAGTTAAATTGAAAATAGATAACCGTAAACTTTATTATACGCAACATAGTCTGAAAATGAAATGGCTTATATTAATTGATTGTACATCAATGCGTTTTTATAAATAGAGGGTTTCTATAAAGACTATTAAGATCTATTATGCAGAGTTACAGTTAGATCTGGCAACGTTGCTTTCTAGATTTCCGCTAAAAGGAAGGGGGAGGGGAGCTGGGTTGTTGTACGTAAGTAAATTCGCCTAACTTTGACATAAAAAGGTAGTAAATATGAAGAGAAAGGTTATATTATTTGTTTTTTTAAGTATTTAATATGATTAATGAATAATTATTAATTAATTTAAATTAAATATAAATAAAAACCCTTTTAGGTGAAAATTTTTTTTATTTTATATTAAATATTTTAATTTTATATATTATTTATTTTTAAATAAATATAAAAGTAATTAAAAATATAAAAAAAAAAAGAATTTTATATGTTTTTTTTATGAGTAAATTTTTTTCCTATATTATCCATTTTTTTGTATTTTTTATTTTAAAAGAAAATGATATGTATGGATCAACTAAGGTTATTTAAAGTTTTAATAAAGCAAATAGGACCTTTTTTTTTTTTTTTTTATAAAATTATTTGTTTTTTTTTTTTAATAAAAAATTTTATTTTATTTTTTTTTTATTTTTAAATTTTATATTTAAAATTTTTGTTATTTTTTTTTTTTTTTTTTATATGTACCACTTATTGTTTTTTGTCAATTATATTTTTATTATTTTTTTGTAATGAGATTTGTTAAAATTTATTTTTCCATTTTATAAAATAACACTTTTAACCCTTTTTTTTTATATTTTTTTTAAATTTTTTTTTTATTTCTTTCCCTACAAAATTTAAGTTTTTTTTTTTTTTATTTTAAATTTCTAATAAATTTCATTTTATTTTTAATTTTATTTTGGAAATAGTTTATTTTTTTTATTTTTTAATTTTTTAATACTATACCATAAATTATCTTAATTTATTTATTTTTTTAATTTTTTTTTTTTTTATGGTTGTATGTATTTTTTTTTTAGCTGAAGTTAATGAAGATTATCCAAACAAAACATTTCTTTTGTAAAGTATTGTCATTTGCATCATTTGTTCACAAAAAGAGAATTCGTCTATCAAAATCGTCTTCCGCGAGTCCATTAGTTGGTACCAGTTTATATGCGTGCATCTGATTTTTTTGTCAATATGCGGAGAATCGGGGAATGACTAATATTTAATGCTGTAACTGTTTGACGGCTCTACGTATGTGGATTTTCTTCAAGCATAAGCATTACATCCAATTTCTGATCATCACTGAGTTTATTGGGAGGATTTTTCTTTAGCTGCCGTACATGTCCACCTTCCCGAAACTGCTTCTCTATTTTACTGACCGTACCTTGAGCTATCGGCGGCAACTCCGGATATTTTTTCTTGAAATAGGCGAACAACTTCGGCCTGCGTTCGTGTTCTGTCTCCATAACCAATCATCTGTAGAATCGTTATCTTATGCATTTCTGTTAGGTAAACCATCTCTCTGAATTGCAACACGAAAACTAAAACACTGATAATTGTTAACTACTGTTACAATGACAAGCACGTTTCTAGGTAAAGCTGATAATGGCCAACTTCTTAAATTTCAGGTTTGTTTTTTTTTGCTGCTTGCTCGTTTTTGTCGTTCGATTGTCAAGCAAAAAATTGTACGTATTTATTAGTAAGATTTTATCTTATAGTAGGGAATGTCGGCAATTACAGACATGTATTTTTTGTTATTATTACCATTTCAGAACCTAAAATTGACAAATAATGTTCCTTATAAAAGTTTCATTTTAATGTAACGAATTTCCTGCGCTGGACACACTTTTTTTTCTAGTTAATATCTGCAATAAAATTTAAAACCATAGCAGTTTTGAATAGAGCATGAAAACACTTTTTAAATGAAGTATCACAAGCCCCTAATTAGAAAATTTAGGGGTTGTAGCTGTCACCTGAAGGGGGTTGTATTTAAGAATGCCATTTTTACGTCGGCAGATTTAATTTTTAGAATATGTAATTAGAAATTGACGTGTCTCAGGATTTTCTAAAAAAATGCATACTGAGGAGCTACTGAATTTATTCCATTTGGCTGTTCCACACTCTATAATATCTATGTTCATATGAATTTTTTTTCCATAAAACCATAAAGTCCTGATAAAAAAACCTGAGACATTCTCTATATTAACGAATAATATTTCCTAGCAAATCTTGAAATAGTTTTCACACGGCCTACCTTACAGTTTCGCAACTGCCTCTAACATTCTGCTTATATTCGTTTTATATGTACGGACTAGGAACGAACTTTAAGGCAAACAAAGGACGATGTGGCTGAACGTTTAAAGCTGCAAATTATAGCTAACTTTAAGTGCGCAAAGTTGTAGGTAACAAAGTTTTAGTTCCGGCTAACTACGTGATGTAGAAGTAAGTAAACAAAACTAAGAAGGTGAGTACTTACGTAGGTACGATTTTTTCAACACCATGTTTAAAAGAATTTAACAGTTTTGTGGAAACTAAATAAGAGTACAGATATGTACACAGTACATGGTAATAAACTGTTTCATTGTAGAATACGAGCCCAGTTGCATAGGAATTTGACCACCCTTGTTCTAAATATGAAATATATTTTGCATATTGTAACGTTTTATTTATTTCAGGTTCGTGAGGTGTGAAAAATGAAACTCGCACTTTTAAACTAACACTATTTATTTAATTAATACAACTACGGACTAAACACTACGTAACTACACTAATTTATTTTTATACAATTTATATTAGAGCGTTGTACGGAAAGCCGCGATGATATTCAAATAGAGACTACTGTCCCGCGTCGAAATACCCCGTTATATATCCATACGGATTCTACCAGTATCTTCCCGGCGCTTCGATTTCCCGAACAATCGGGCAAAGCAGCCGTGATCTTTCGACGCGGCGCTGACCGCATACGTCATCGACGTGCGGTGGGCTGGATCATCGAAGCAGGCAGGGGCGGACTGGCCCAGCGTTCGTAACAATATATATGCAGATTTCACATAAACACATTATGAGCAAAATTTGCGACCAATTTTATTTGACATACTACACTTCTAAGAGCACAGAATAGACATGAATTTTACACTTAGAAAATGGTACCATATAAAAGAAAATGTGTCTGACGCATAAGAATTTGACCGGAATAAAAAAGTTTCCGTATCAGGTAAGGGTCGAAGGCTGCTTTGAAAACTTAAATGAAAGAATGGCGTCACGACAAAGTGTCAAACAGTTAGTTAAATTTCTAGCTGTCAAGTGCGTAGTGCCAATAAATATGTGACGAAAGTGGTGCGTGAAAAGCCATTGTCTGCGAAATTCTATAATTTCTCCCCATGTAGACGGTAGTTCCGGGCGTCAAATTGAACAAAAATTTAAAAATCCCATGGAGTACCTACAGTGTGAAATATAATTTCGTAGTTTGAAAAAGAAGGGAATGTTAAAAATCAAAGTTGAAATTTGGAAGTATGCAGGGCCGGATGCAGGGGTGTCGGGGCCCGGGGCAATGAAGAACGTGGAGGCCCTTTCAATCGATAAATATCCATCGATAATTTTATTTTTACATTTAAAAATTCGTTTGGACATTCTCACCTTTTGCCCCTTTGGAAATAAAAAAATTACCGCTTGGACCTTCTCGCATTTTGCCCCTTTTAAATAAAATAATTTTCGCTTCGACCTTCTCGCATTTTGCCGTATGAAATAAAATTATTTTCGCTTGGACATTCTCGCATGTTGCCCTTTGGAAATAAAATAATCACCGCTTGGATTCTCTTGCATTTTGCCCTTTCGAAAATAAAATAATTTGCGCTTGGAACCTTTTGCATTTTGCCATTTGAAAGCTTGCATTTCATCTCGTACTTAGCTGTCTTTTTGCCCCTTAATCGGTGTACATTTTACTCCGTATCCAATAAATAAACTTGAATTTTGAGTCTATTGAATTTTGCAAGAGGTCTAAATTTTGTAGTTCCACCACTGAATAGATTTGACATAGGCTGGAAATATCCCTTGTTTGGATATATTTCATTACTCATTACTTTCTTAAAAATTAAAAATTTTTATCGTTATTAAATTTTTGAATCCAAGGTTTGTTGAGGCGCTCAATGTGTAGGGGCCTCGGGTCTGCCGCCCCTGTCGCCCCGCCGTGCATCCGGCCCTGTGCTTACAGCATGTGAAAAAATGGGGTACGATTATTACAAGGTAAGTTTTACGAGCATAATATCGGGCATCTTTCATTCATTGTATGCACTTTAGGCAAAAAAGAAAACCTCTGTTAACTCAACAACAGAAAAGAAACCGATTGTTGTGGACAAAAGAGCGACAGAACTGGGCACAATGCAAGTGGGATTCTATTATCTGGAGTGATGAATCAAAATTTGAAGTATTCGTTGGCGATACCAGAAGTAAAATTCTTCGACTTTCAGGAGATGAATATTATTCTAGTTGCTTGAAGCGCAAAGTAAAATTTCCTGGGTCTGTAATGGTTTGGGGATGTATGTCCTCTCAAGGAGTAGGGCGCCTACGTATTATTGATGGCACTGTTAATGCTCAGACATACAAAACAATTCTTGAGGAGGAGTTATTATCATCGATAGGACACTTAAAGTTACCGGGAGGAGAATATTGTTTTCAACAGGACTGTGCGCCTTGCCACACCGCAAAGACTATAAATACGTGGTTTGCGAACAATAATATTCCTATCACAAAATGGCCTTCTAGTAGTCCAGATGTATCCCCCGTAGAGATTCTCTGGCACCATATGAAAAAAAAACCTACGTACTTCTCCCGTTCGAACAGTTGGGGATTTAAAATTAAAGCTACAAGAGATTTGGGCTAATTTCGCACCAGAATTCTGCAGAAGCCTAGTAGAAACTACGCCCAGAAGAATTAAGCAGTTTTGCAAGGTGACACAGTGGTAACTATTAGTGGCTCAAATGGTTCAATTCTAATGCTCCACACGCATTTTTTATGTGCTCTCATTTTCTAAATGTAAAACTCATGTTCATTAGACTATATTAAATAAAGTTGCAACTTTTGCTCATTTTGTGTTTATATGAAATCTGTATATACAAAAAAACATTTTATGACACTTATTGAAGAAGACGATGGACTACATTCCATTGGCTCGTCATAATTTACTGGTGCTAATAAAAGCGTTGGAACAGAATTTTCTTAAACGTACAATGCCACACGCAGTTCTGTCAAAGCACTCTTCGGCGAAATGATCCAAGCAAATAACTGCTTGTTTAGAAAATGAAAGTCATTGCTTGCGTCCCATCGTTAACAATCAAGTTGACCGTCTCGTTTCATTTTTCAGCAATCTACAAACAGAAATAGAATATTATAGAAAATGTGCCAACATCATCAAAGAATGAATTAATTATATAAATAGGACAGCATAGTGTCATCATCAAATACATACTCTAATAAAATGAAAAAAAACTTATCTTCTGAAACACTACATTATATTGGTCCTAGTAAAAAATTATGTCTTTAATCACTGTAATAATAAGCAATTTTAAAGTAAATACCAGACAAAATTGTGTCAACTTTTGATACTGAATAAGAAATAAAATTATTTGTAAAGAGAGGTCAATACAATACTTATTGTCAAATACGGACCTGGGAAATGTCCCGGCATATTTTCCTTATTTGTCTGGCTCTAGCAGCAGTCCTGCACTATACACTTTCTCATAATATTTGGTTTTTAAAAAGACAGATAACTATTCAAATAAAACGCAAATTTTACTACACAAAACGAAATACAATCAAAAATCACTTCGCAACACTTTGCCTTGTTTACGGTCCGCCAATATTGCCGATTGACATTTGGCATGCCAACTCAGAAATATGCGCATTCCCTCTAGTCTGTTCTAAATCTCGGTGGGTTGAAAGTAATACGACAACAAATGCTTCAAAAGTTGTCCCCCTTGATATGTAAATTGACGTGTTTCGCCAAATTTTGATACTGTCATTAGTTTAGGCGATATTAAATGCTGTTCGTTTTACAAATTGACACCGTGTATGTAAACCTAGGTACTCGACAGAATCCAGATATTGTTTAAATGTTTTGTCAGGCAAATTCATAAACAAAACATTCAACTGAAAAACTATATAAAAACTTTACCTAGGTATTGTTTTTCTGTATTCGGCATTTCAAATTTTACTATCCTATACGGGTGCCTCACACGCTATTTGTAGGGCAAATCCTGGTTTACGTTTTAATGCATTAGCTGTGATTGATATACTAAACCATATCCCGCTTGATGGACAGTTCTGATCGTTTGATTGGCTATCGCTTCCAGGATTCAGGGCTGTTCCAAAATACAATTTTTCGTGCGTAGAACAAAAGTAGTACATAAATCGATATCAAATTGTCGTCCACATCCATGATATTTTTTTATGAGTACCTAATTGAAATATTATACATGCGTGTCATACGTAATTATTTATGCAGTTGCAGAATTGTTGTTGTCGAAACCCATTTTTATGTACAATGTGTCTCAATTTAACATCTCACTGATATTTTGGTTATTTTTAAGCTACAAAGTTAATCCAAACACTGAAACTATGCATAATTTTCCAATGAATTTGAATTTGTCTTCGAGAGTATTATACAGGATGTTGTTAAAAAGATATCCTGAAAAAAATTATTTTTGGAAAATTATTGTAGCCGACTTTTAGTACGGTATTCATCAAAAGTATAAATATGTATTATAAAAGTGTATATTGTCACATCCAACTATTTTTGTTAGCTCAAAAATAACCAAAAACATCACCATGCCAGTAAGACGTTAAATTGGGACACGCAGTACTGTGTGTCCCAATGGGGTTGTCATCCCATAAAATATGATCCCATGTTCCATAAGAAAATTTCACATTTCCTCCAGTCGGCACTCATTAACTCTTCAATATTGCTTTTTTTGTTGGTTCAATGCAAGAATACCGATAATAGTCCAATAGCTGGTAGACATATTTGGGAAGGTATTTGAGCCAATGTGAAAAGTTGCTCAAAACTTCCTTTAGTGATACCGAAATACAACAATGCAGACCTGGCTGAAGGGTTAGGGGGCATAAGCAACCATTAAATTTTTCAAGAACGGAAATAATTTTTGCAAAAAATATTCTTTGGGCACATTGAGATTTTAACATTTTAAAATTTAATATTTAAGGAGTTGAAAAATCAAAAGCCAGATCATTTAACCGGGTCAAAAAGTTTGCCAGACGTTTGCAAAATTATTTTTCAAAAAATAAAAAAATGTACTTGAGGCACTTTGAAATTTTTGTAGGGTATTATTTTGTGACTAAAAATAGTTATTTACAAAAAGACAGGTCGTTTCGGTGGGACATTGTACCTGCCAGATGAGTGAGTGTGAGTGAGTAGTACGGTGCGCAATTGAAGCGTGAGAGAGCGCGTATATCGGCAACTGTCTCAAGTGGAAGCACGATGCAGAGTGACTGCAAAATCACGTGATTAAGAGCATTCATGCAGTCGTTTGTTAGAATTTTGGAGTAGTTAAAACGTTGTCAGTCGTATACTGCAACGTATTTATCTAACACGTGTTTTATAAAAGTCATCTTTTGTCGGTGATTATTTGCAATGGATAGTGATAATTGTGTAAAAGTGTGTGTTATTTGCACAAAAAGGTACTGAAAAAATAATTCTTTTTAATGAGAAGACATTGAAAAAAAGTAAAGAAGTGTTGGAAATTAGAAAAAACATGGGTTAAAGCACAATAAGAATACGAAGAAGAAGAAGAATCATATTCAAGCTCCGATGAGGAGTTCACTGAAGAAGGAGCCACAAATTCTGACGATGAATAAGATAAAAACATATTTATATACGTTTATCAAAATTTCATTTCAATGGATTTTATTATAAAATTTATATTTATGTTCATTTACTTTTTCAATTTACTATATTTGATGATAATTAATAAAAATTAAATTGAATTAAACTAATCAGAGGGTAAATAAAAACATGTTATTTGCCGAGTTATGTCGCTCATCAATAAATATTTACAATATACTCTACTCCTTTTCGTCTATAAATAAATATATAAAAATTTTAAAATAAGAAAATTACGACTAAGAACAGCGTGCTTCCTCTTGAGACAGTTGCCGATATACACCTCTCTCTCTCTCTCACGCGCACCGCATCACTCACTCGCACTCACGTTGAACATTCTCACTCACCTGGCAGGTAAAATGTCCCACCGAAACGACCTGTCTTTTTGAAATAACTGTTTTTAGTCACGAATAATACCCTACAAAAATTTCAGTGCCTCAAGTACATTTTTTTATTTTTCTGCAAACGTCTGGCAAACTTTTTTACCCGGTTAAATGATCGGGCTTTTTGTAATTTTTCAACTCTTTAAATGTTAAATTTTAAAATGTTAAAATCTCAATCTGCCTAAAGAATATTTTGTAAAAATTATTTCGCTTCTTGAAAAATTTAATGGTCGCTTAAGCCCCCTAACCCATCAGCCAGGTCTGCATTTTTGTATTGAGGTATCACTAGAGGAAGTTTTGAGCAACTTTTCACATGGCCTCAAATACCTTCCCAAAAATGTCTACCAGCTCTCCTACTATAAGGCAGAAGTGGAAAACCTCGTCCGTTACTCTGTCTACTACTGCGATTCATCCCTTTGCAGCACCACGAGAAGCCTTTATAAAAGCAATCCTATTGAATAGCGCTAGCTTTTACATTGTGATTCTTTCATTTATTGTTACAAGTCAGTACACTTAACGTGAACGGTCTTTTATATTTTGCAAGTGGTGGAACTGTGTAAGTTGTAACTTCAACAAAATCATCCAAAGGTCGCATTGTGTCTTTCACACGGTATTTATGGCCACTTTCGCCAACAAATTTTAAAACTAACACTTGTTCAATTAGAAGTTTTCCCTAATTATTTAACCCCTTCGCAACCAAAGTATCCACATATGGATAGTTTTACCTATAGGATTTTATACCATGATATCCACGCCTGGATATTCGTGTACGCAACGTGCCATTCAATTTAATACGTCTGGTATGACGGTCAAAATCGTGGTATGTCGGAGGATATCTATCACTACGTGGATACTTTGGTATATTATCTGGATTATATGGAGAAAATGTTAAAAAAAGTGAGGTTATGGGCATCAAACTCCATGTGTTTTAGTTTGTTTACACACGTTGTCTGGAGAACATTGCTCGCAAATCAAGTATTACAATTTTGAGTAAAATGGAGGTAGATACTGAATTATCCGGAATATTTACGTTTTCTTGTTTTTTTTTTATGGAGAATATTGTCATTTATTTTTTAAATTGAAGTTCAAGAGTATAAGACAAGAATATTTTTCTTGTTTTATTTTATATCTCATGTGGATAACGTGGTATGTTATGTGTATCCAGATATGGATAATATGATATAGCACATATATCCCGGAAGTGGATATAATGGCATATGTAGAAAATAAAAAACCGCTTTTCACGTTTTCCAAAAAAAATTTGTAAAAATGTGTGACCCCTCTATAATTGCTATGCAATTACAGATTAATGCTGTGCATAGTAACATCGCTATGCAATGCATAGTAACATCGTTTGAAAAAATATTACCATATTACATCTAGTACAGCGGACGTACTTTGCTCAGGTATAGGCTGGTTGCGAAGGGGTTAAAATCATTTCTTATCATTACCTATACTTTTTACCATTACCATACCTCTTACCGGGTATTCATTATACCGGGTGTCCCAATATTCCGTGTACAACGATCTACCACATGCTCCTGACGTCAAAATAAGTCGATTTAACTAAACTTACCTATATACCAAGTTGTCTCGTTTAGCCGCTAGAGGCCGTCAAAGTTGACATAAAATTTTAGTTTTTTGCCAATAACTTAGTAACGCCCTGTATGAACTTAATGAAATTTGGTGTGCTAGTATGTTCCGACAGATGGCACATTTTTACATTTGAATTGAAGTCAAATTCATTCAACATTCAATTGCAGGATCCGAAAACTACCCCTACCCTTAGAGTAACCTGCTCGTATTTTTTTTGGTGGGGTGATACCGCTTCATCTAAATTTTTATCATGAAGATAAGCAATTTTTTAACAAATTTTCTCTCTTGTAAAATGTTTGTATTCCTTACCGTTTTCGCTGAATTCATGTTTTATTTACATCATTGTCGATCCTAATACGGTTTAATTGATTTCACATTAAAATTGATTTTAGGACGAGAGCGAAAGGGTTCAAAATAACCCTCATTTTCATTAATACAGAAATCAATCCTATGTAAGAAATTAAAGTGCACTTTTCTCAGGGTTTCCTCGTTCTGCAATTCTTGAACGGCATTTTGAATTCTGTTCCACAATTGTTCTTCGTTCTCAATACTCACAGAGTAAACTTTCTGTTTTAAGTCACCCCAAATGAAGAAATCGCAAGTATTCAAATCTGGTGAATGTGGTGATCATGAAATGGGAGCATCGTTTCCTCTGCCAATCCATCTACCTGGGAATTGCTCATTTAAATATTCTCTTACAATACGTGCAAAATGTGGTGGGGCACCGTCGTGTATAAAGTACATTTGATTTTTAATGGTAAATCGTCGAAGAGATCCGGCAGAGTATTCTGCAAAAAATCTAAATAACCGTTGCCGTCGTGGCGATTTGGCAACCTAATAGGACCAATCAAAGAGTTATTGATAAATCCCATCCACACGTTTATACTAAATTCGCTTTGAAAGATTTTGCTCTAATGGCATGGGGATTTTCATCTGCATAAACATGTTGATTATGCAAATGTGTTATTCCACGTCTTGTGAAACATGATTCGTCTGTAAACAAAATTTTCTTGTGGAAGTCCATATCGTCAGCACGGTATTGTTGAATAATCTGTGAGAATTGAAGACGAGGGCAAGATCATGAGGTAATAGTTCTTGAACTGGTTGAATGTGAAAAGGACGAATCAGTTGTTCAGTGAGAACTCTGTTTATTGTACTTTTTGAAACTCTGACTTGCCTCTTCAATAATCTGACACTGGTTTCCGGGATTTCATCTACTCGTTCCAGAATTTCTTCTTCTACAAGGATTGTTCGGGCTTGACGAGGCCGTCCGGCATTACGTCTATTCACCTTAAGCATACCATTTTCTCTAAGACGTCTTTCAATATTTTTAAAGGCCTGATGATTTGGAGTTCTGCGATTGGGATATCTTCGATGATATTCGCGCACATTTCTACGACCAGTTTCCTCCACAAAACCTAATACTAATAACATATCGGTTTTGTTCGTCAAAGGTGTATGTATTATCCATCTTACAGAGTCAACAGAATAATGACACTAATGACAAATTTCAAATTGTAGCATTTGTTTCACCTGGTAACTTGGCCAACTAGTATTTGTTATTTGGATTTATCCAAGGTGACATGAAATCTTTGTATCGAACACCTAATTAAATTTAAACAAATTTCTTCATTTGGGTGACTTAAAACAAAAAGTTTACTCTGTGAGTATTGAGAACGAGGAACAATTGTGGAACAGAATTCAAAACGCCGTTCAAGAATTGCAGAACGAGGAAACCCTGAGAAGAGTGCACTTTAATTTCTTACGTAGGATCGATTTCTGTATTAATGAAAATGGGGGTCATTTTGAACACCTAATTAAGTCTCAATAAATGATTATTTAAGTTTGTTTATTTCGCTTTCGTCCTAAAGTCAATTTTGAAGTGAAATCAATTAAACCATATTAGAATCGACAATGATGTAACGAAACATGAATTCAGCGAAAACGGTAAGGAATACAAAAATTTTACAAGAGAGAAAATTTGCTAAAAAATTGCTTATTTTGTGATAAAAATTTAGATGAAGCGGTATCACCCCCACCAAACAAATACGAGCAGGTTACTTTAAGGGTAGGTGTAGTTTTCGCACCCTGTTAATGGAATAATTTCGATTAAAATGTCAAAATATGCCATCTGTCGGAACATACTAGTACACCAAATTTCATTAAGTTCATAGAGGGCGTTACTAAGTTATCGGCAAAAAACTAAAATTTTATGTCAACTTTGACGACCTCTAGCGGCTAAACGAGACAACTTGGTATATAGGTAAGTTTAGTTAAATCACTTATTTTGACGTCAGGAGCATGTGGTAGCTCGTTGTACACGGAATATTGGGACATCCTGTATAAAAAATGGACTATCAAAATTACGTACAAAAGTTATTACTCTCCCACTGAAGAACTTTACGAAGCATTCCAGTTATTTGACGTTAGACAATTATTTTGTCAAATTTCACTACAAACGTACTATAAACAAAACAAATTCCATTTACCTATTCGCTAGGTGCGAAGTCATGGTAGGGAGAGCCAAATCGACGCTAGCGTACGCAGCGGATAATGTAGGCGTTAAAGGACGCTATTTATAATTGTCAAGAATAGAATGAGTCACCGGAGTTGCTGTGTTGTAAACTGGAAAAATACAAATAGAAAAAAATGAATGTAAAAGAATGAAAAGCTGCAAGTAAGAAAAAGTGGATAGCTGCAGTAAGAAGGCAGGATGTAAGTAGTACCATAACGATATCGAGCCCCCCCCCGGGGTGCTTCGCTGCAAAAAAGCGCGTGGAGGAAGAGTCCCGCGTTGGTTTCGAACTAGTTTCGCAAAGGGAAATCGCGAATTCGATTAATTACGAACGTACAAAGTTTGGGCAAATCGGCGAAATTCGCCAAACAGCGGCCCCTTCTCTCGCAAATATCGAAGCGAAAATCGTTTGTGGATCTCCGCAGCTGCCATAAATCTAAATTAGAGGTTCTGCCGATTCTATAGACATCAAGTTTCGCTGTGTCCGCGACCGATTAAGCGCAGGGCGATCGTTCCAAAATGGGCTAAATTGACGGATTCCTACCTGGACATTGACATTTCTCGCCGTTGACGTTTATCACTGGGAAAACCGGGAGGGAAAAATAAAATTTTGGGTCGCCGTCGTCGTTTTTCGTGAATAATAATGTTCGTATAATGCCCCATAATAGTTCGTATATTTTCGGTGTTACACAATGATCCAAAATAAATTGAATATTGTTGTAATGGTATTAGTATTTCTTTAAATTTAGTAAACGACACAGCAAGGCGTGACGGGTATGGCTAGTTAATAATAAACATCTATCTAACAGCCTCCTTTAGTTCATACATATTCTGGCGCTACAGTCGTGCACCTAGCGAATACTGCATCAATATGAAACAAGATACAGGCAACATTCAACTGTTCTTCCTAATATAAACAAAACAATTGGTCAGATATCATATATCTACATTGGTATTTGAGTTTTTAACTTATTGCCGGACCAATTAAAATCGATTAAATCTTTTCAAAAATTTAAACGTCAAATTGGAAAATGGATTTTAAATATACCAAGATTAAGGATGCATGCACTAATCGACTTAATAAACGTTCAATTCAAAGTAACGAAGCTGCATGGCTGTTACATGAAATGGAGGACACCGTATGATTAAAACTATTTTACAAATATGGACAACACAAATTTTTTACATTTCATTCTTAAATTTACAATAACATATAGAGACATCCAAAAAAAAATTGATGAACTCTGGCTATGAACGAGAGAGATGGAAATAGCGGTCATGTCTAAGCTTTTCGGTTATGTCAAACTTTTGACAAGTGACTGTCACAATTTGTAAAATAAACAATGGCTGTCATATGATGTGACAGTCTTGGCAAGTAAATAAGGTTATAAATTCGATTAAGAATAGAAATACGTATTTTTTTTCCTCCAATCCTTCCAAACGTCATCCAACTTTGATGACGTTATTTTGGATGTCTCTATATATATGGAATAAGTAATATTAGGTGGAACACCCTGTATAGGTTTCATTTAATTTATCTATTTGACAATAATTTTATATGGATAGAGGCTTAAGTTCGGCCATTCGGATGTTCGTAAGTATTCAATATGATGTCCTATAGATAATATAATTGTTCAGAATTCCGATTTATTTCCAATTTCCTTGCAGTTGGCGTATGGAGTTCGTAGTTCAAAGTATTCTAAGTAGTTGCTTGACGTAGAATTCAGTATTCTAGTATTGAACTACTCCATCCTTCTACCCAACTCTGAACGACGAAAATGTAATGGATTTTCAAGTGTCGTCGGCATGCATGCCTCTTCTGCATAGTCGCAGCATGCACTCATTTGTAGCTCCACGAACAATCTTTATAATAAAAGGGGTGCTCTAAACCGCCACCGTTTTTTACATTGTCATCCTTTCAGTTATTGCAGCAAGTCTGTGTGCTACAGTTGAACGATATATGGGTAGTTCTACAGATTAGGGAATTTTAAGAGGCTCACTTTGTATCCACTTAATTTAGCAATGAAAGTGATTTATTATGAAATATTAATTAAGTTCAACTCGGCTTGTATCTTGGCACTGAAAATCAACTCGTTTAATAAAAAAAAAAAAAAACAAATAAAAATTATCTCAAATAGGGAAAATTCTCATTTACCTGTGGGGCGACTTTCCAAAATTTACGACGTAAAGCTCAATAAAAACGTGTAAGAGGTTGTTTAGTAAAAAATACCACTAAAATGAAAGCTACTATGGGTATTACCTGAATTCAACCTTAATAATTATGTTAAAATTTTTATCACTTTATTTAATAAAAAAGAACTGGACGTTTTCCACGTTTTATTTCGTATATTTTTGACTTTTCGTTATTCTCGATTTTGTCTTTTGGGGTTACCCAAAAGCGTCTGTAGTTTATTTTTAGAATTATAAACCAAATTGATATTAATATTTTTAAAAATTTTCTCTAGTCCGCGAGTCAATTTAGGTTCATATAGTAACGAAGCAAATTTCGAATTGTCAGTATCTCTATGAAAAGTCGTAGACTTGTACAGGGTTCTCTTAAATTTATGCTTCCTTATTAACTTATCTATTAAATGGACTGAGTTACCGTTATTCTTAGCTATATTCTTAATTAATTGTTTCTCTGAGGGGGAAATTTACTGAGGGGGAAATTTAACAAACGGTGAATTAGAAAATTAGAACTTGCCATTTTATGTTGTAAATGGTGGTGTGAATCGTTGGGAATATATCTAAGAGTCGCGGTTTCTTTCCTATATACATCAAACTCTAACTTATTTTCACCATTTCTAATAACTAATTCATCTAAAAATGGTAGCTGTTCATTGCGTTCCACTTCAAATGTAAATTTTATGGTAGGAAACGGTTATTTAATTTGGCAACAAAATTATCTAAACTATTTGCTTTTGTATCAAATACCGCGAAGATATCGTCCACATACTTGAACCAAACTCTAGAGAAATATTCGAATTTATCTTTTACGAAAATATTTTCAACATGAGGGAACGGAAATGGGTAACTCCTTGTCACCTTTCATTGCAAATCTTTTTATGAGTAAATTTGAGACAGAAGTAAAAGATAAATTCGAGTATTTCCCTAGAGTTTGGTTCAGGTATGTGGACGACATCTTCGCGGTATTTGATACAAAAGCAATTAGTTTAGATAATTTTTGTTGCCAAATTAAATAATCGTTTCCCTACCATAAAATTTACATATGAAGTGGAACACAATGAACAGCTGCAATTTTTAGATGTATTAGTTATTAGAAATAGTGAAAATAAGTTGGAGTTTGATGTATATAGGAAAGAAACCGCGACTCTTCTAAAGGTTTCGAAGAAACTCTCGAAGGTTTCTAAAGACAGTCTTTAGAAACCTTCTGAAGAAGCTGACAGCATGATCAGCGAAACGTCAAGTCAATTTAGACGACCGCGGCAAAACCCGGAAGAAATAACTTCACCCTTGGACAACAGCCGTGAAAGCCTACTTTCTACTATTTTTTTAATTTCAGGAATATAACAATTAAATATGTCTAATGAGCGCTCTGTAGGTACTACTATAGTTAACAAGCATTTGAAGTAAAGGGGACGGCTGCAAAGCATTGGTGCGAGGGGTTGAAGGACGAAGCAGATTAGTATTTCTTGCATTTAGTCTGGGAACACGATAAGTAATGCGAGATATGAATTGTGGACAATCAATCTCTTGTTGATAACTTTCTACAGAAAAATGATTGAATACATCACTCTCCTGCTAATAAGGCTGTTCATGTTAAATCAATTCATGTGTCGCATCAATTCGAATGTCACACTCTTGAGCCAACTCTCTACTACGCATGAGGCGATTTTCAAGCACTAATGTTTTGATTTTGTCGATGTTATCGGCTGTCGTAGAGGTCGATGGCCGACCGGAGCGAGACAAATCTTCGCCGATTTCACGGCCCGCTCTGAACTCCTTATACCACTCGTAATCCTGTGTTTTGGACATACCCGTATCACCAAAGGCCTTATTTAACATTTTCAATGAATCAGCACACGAAATTTCGTTTACGGAACAAAATTTTAAACAAACTCGTCGTTCCACTATTTTTTCCAGTGTACAATTCGCCGAGCACACTTGAGGTCGTCTATTACTAACAGCTGCTGTAAACACACTGAGTGACAGATCGCGCTCGAAATAGGCTTGGTAATTAAGGAAGGGGCTACCAACCTGAAGAAAACAACATTTAACCGATTCCTTTTAAGAGGTTCATTTAAATCCAAATTTCCGGGTACTTTTTGTACGTAAAATATCGACGATAGCAAGGAATGCATAAAATATGTGATCCGTCTATGGTAAAATCGTCGCAATTTTCAATCAACTTTGTCAATCAAGTTAAAAAATGGTAATGACTATTGATTATTGCAAAAATACACACAAAATCAGATAATATGTAAATACACTACACGAACTCACGAGTTAATCACTCGCGACATATTAAATTATTTTGTACTCGACGTTCTACCGTCCATCCGCTCGCATCGAGTTAACGTAAAACACTACGGAATCGGCGCACATAGCGTGGCCAAACTGCATAAAGTACTTATGTTGAATCCCGCACGGGAGGCATTATGACATTCTCTATATGTATTTCGCACCTAGGGCTATATGATTGGTTATTTCAAATTGTACAGCGAATTAGAGTAAAGGTGCTAAATTCAGGTATAGAATGCCATGAACGGTGAAACTCATATACAGAATCCTCTTCCATGTGCGTGAATATTATGGTACATACCAGGTGTAAAGAAATTATTGGGTATAACTATTGAAATATTTAAATACACTATGTAGTTCGTTAAAATAAAAAAAATAATTACATTCAGGCGTTTGTGAATGTTCCATGTTCCAATTCCAAGTAATTATTAGGTGGCATATAACTGTTATTTTGCAAAATTAGCGCCTGTGTCCTATTAAAAATGTTTTAGCATCCAACAACAAACATATTCAAGGTATGTGATTAGTGATGACCTTGTTGACATATTTAGAGCTAATACTAAAAAAGGTATTAAAAAAATGGGTCACCCATTGTATTGAATGTTTTGTTTAATTTTAACGAAGTACATCTTATGTAAGTAAATACATGTGCTTGTCAATAGTACCTACACTCGAACCCCTCTTAATTCACCAAATCCGTGCATCACCCCCTCGCTTAAGTAGCGAAATTTAGTCTCGCTTAAGTCGCGATCATAATGTCAAATTTTTCGTGTTTTAGTTGCAAAAGAAATATTTAGATATACCACAGCACTTGTTATAACGAAAAAATGAGCCAACTGAACAAAAAAATAAACGTACGTATACACAGTCGTGCGTGACAAAGTTCAATTTTCCGTTTGAATGAATAAAGGTTAAATATTTTTAAAAGACACCTAACCTATTTTATAGGTTAGGTGTCCATATTTAATGTATTACACAATCATTGTTTTCAATAAAAATTGTATTCATGCGAGAATCCAATTTCCAAACGTAGTTCTAAAAATTTTACAGGCGGCGACTTAACCGGGATGGTTTCGCGACATAATAGGGGGAAACGTGGTTAAATAACAGAGGATGTGAATTAAGCGAATGTGAAATAAGAGGGGTTCGAGTGTATTTACACACATCAAAGAGCATTCTGTATATAATCCAGGCAATATAGCAGAAAAGTGCTCAGTTTTTAAAAAAAGTCCTGAATAAGATTTCTCGGCGCGATAATTAGGTAAAAAATAGTGGAAATGGATTATGTATGTTTTGGATAAAATCGGTATGTAAGGAACCTAAATAAAAAAATCGATAAAAGTGCCGAAAACCGTTTTTTTTTGCGGATTAAGGGACGAAAAATAATTTTTTTCGTAAAACAAAAAATAGCACGTTGTAGCGCTTGGAAAAACGAAAAAATTAAGTTTTTGGTGATCAAAATCGGTTCAGAAGTTTTTGCACAAAAAAATAAAAACCGACGAAAAATGTCCATTCTTTGAAATCGAATTACAAGGGTTCTAATGATCGCAGAAATTTCTGCTTGCTTAAATGCTTAATTGTAGCTTTTGGTGGTGCCTATCTGCAGTAAAAATTTCATGCAAAAATAATAAGAACTTTTTGCATAAATCGAAAAAAACTAAAAAAAGGTCTTTTCGAAAAACGGCTTGAACAAGCCGAAAAATGGTCGTATAGCATTTTTCTGAGCTTAAATTACTCCTCATTAAATTCCCTACAAATCCATTATCCTGACTTGTGGGAGAGGTTCGTTCAAGCGGCTGAAAAACGCATTTGAAAATCAAGCGTCGCGTTGCTTCGAGCGCTCGGGTAAGCGAGTGAAGGGGAAGTGGACGTGGACGCGTGGTGGGGAAGCTTCTTCCGCCGCAGACGCGCTAACAGAAGTCTGCGGCGGGAGAGGCTTCCCCTCACCACGCGTCCACTCGCTTACCCGAGCGCTTGAAGCAACGCGACGCTTGATTTTCAAGCGCGTTTTTCAGACGATTGAATGAACCTCTCCCACGGTCTTCCAGCAGAAGTTTCTTCGACCATTATAACCCTTGTAATTCGATTTTAAAAAATGGGCATTTTTTATCGGTTTTTATTTTTTTGTGCAAAAACTTCTGAACCGATTTGATCACAAAAAACTGTTTTTTTTTTTTTCGTTTTTTCAAGCGCTACAACTTGCTATTTTTTGTTTTACGAAAAAAATTATTTTTCGTCCCTTAATCAGCAAAAAAAACGGCTTTCTTCACTTGTATCGATTTTTTTACTAAGGTTCCTACATACCGATTTTATCCAAAACATACACAATCAATTTCTACTATTTTGTACCTAATTATCGCGCCGAGAAACCTTATTCAGGGCTCTTTTCAAAAAATAAACTATCTAGCCTGGACTAATACGTGTTTCGCACTGCATGGCATTCTGTACCTGAATTTGGCACCTCTGCTGGTTGATTCGTTGTACAATTTGAAATAACCAATCAGGCAGCCCTAGGTGCGAAATACACATATAGAATACCATAATGCATACGGCAGTGCGCGTTACTAGGCACGGTCAGTGGGGTACGTATGCACGGGCAAGAAATACACGCGTATATAATTTACAAGGCACTTAAAAATACGATTTATATTTTAATTAACAGATTTGTATAGTGCCGACCCAGCGTTACGGCACACTTTCCGGACGTTACTTATAATAACATTTTTGTCAAGTTAAGTGTGTGATTTTTCCGTGTGCGCACCATTTTTTTTTACATTGTAATCCAAATTACAGTTTAAAAAACAAATTAAAGTTAATACGCTTAACTGAAACGATCTATTGTATTCGTAGTAGTAGAACGGCTCGGTGTGGCTTTAACAGAATCATCTAAAGACCGACATTGATACCGAACACACGGCGTTTAGGTTAATCTAAAGTCTGCGGTTGGGCTACGGCATCGATATCTCCCTTTTTGTTCCCCATCTCCCCCCGGGTCGGCCTCTTCAGCACCCTCGTCTCCGTCACGTCATTGAATCCTTCCGAGGTAATTTCCGTTTCAACACAATGCTGACGTTCGCATGCATGCAGGCTGTTCGTCGACGGGGCCCCAGTTGAATGTACCTTCGCGTAAACAATGGCCTAGGTGCATATCTACAGTGCTCACCTCGATTAATTACGTCTTAATTATATTATTGCCTGGGAGAGAGTCGAACGTCGGGGTTCGCGTCGAAGACGTCGCGCACCGAGGAATTGTAAATTCTACCGGGGTGGGAGTTTTGGACGTTTTGAGGTCCAAGGTTCATCGGTTTCCGTGAAGATTTACAGGTAACCAAAAAAGTTCGTGCCGTTTTATCATACTGGAAAAAGCAAACGTTTACAAGTGGTTTGCACAATTTTTATTCCGGAAAATAGCCTCCATCCGCTTCTACAACCTTCTCCCATCTACGAGCCCTAACAACTATATGTTCGGACAAACGCATTTTTCGCGTATTAGTTTGTTTTTATGTATAACTAGCGACCCGGCGCCGGCTTCGCACGGTTTACGACATCACATTAAAAACCTCTAAAATTATCAGTGTTTTTCTACTATATTATGCATGTATTATACACATAAACCTTCCTCTTGAATCACTCTATCTATTTAAAAAAACCGCATCAAAATCCGTTGCGTAGTTTTAAAGATCTAAGCATATATAGGGACAGACAGACAGCGGGAAGCGACTTTGTTTTATACTATTTTATGATGAAGCAAAAATTGACTAATGCAGCTGACAGTACATAAGAACTTAAAGAATTTAAAAGTATTGTGACATTTGTAAAAGTGACATTTGTGACAGCTGACATTTATTAAGTTTTATAGTTTACATATTTAGTCTATTTAGTTTATACACTAGCTGTTAGGAAAGAATTGTATGGAATGACATATTAGATATTCTAGATGTCAAAGGAATTTTCTAGAAAATGTAAAATTTATAAATACTGGTGTTGTTGCTAGGAGTTAGTTAGTTATGTTTTGAATGTTACATGGTTAAGACCCACGAGTTGTAAAGTGTTAATAAAAGTGTTTAGAAGTGAAGAAGTAAATCATTTAAAGAGAAATTCGTAACAGTATATTTTGATTAATGTTTTCAAAAAATCAAATTAACAATGTCACAACTTAACAAAACAAACAAAATGTAACAAAATAACTGGCAACTAAATGTTCGAAAAAAATATTAATAAGGCGTTACGTCACCTTTTGCCTTAATTACGGTCCGAATTATTGAGGCATTGTTTCAACCAAGCCTCGATAGAGTTCTGGTGAAAAGGTGTCCCAAATTTCGCCGATTTCTTCCCTTAAAGTAGAGACCGTTATTTGAGGATCATATCTCAAACTCTTTTTATCTTTGCCTTTTTCATCTTTAGTGGGGCCTTTTGGAGGCTTTATTCTTCCGACTTTTTGTCTTTTTTCATTGGAAGCCGTCTTTTGGAATGTGAAATTATTGTCTGGGTATATATCCTGAATAGTCTAATAAGCTATTCGTAAGTATTTGTATATATGTAGGTATTTGTCAGCATTGACGGTACCCTCTACTGTCTCAAACATTTAGCGGACATACATCCCCAAATCATGACACCCTTCGGGAATTTTACGGTTCGTTTAAGGCAGTCCTTATGAAAGGCTTCACTTTTTTGTTCTTATTACTCTTTTTCTATGATCGCCTACGCAGACATCAAATTTGAACTCGTCACTGAAAATTACTTTTGACCAGTCCTCTATAGTCGACGATCCCTTCGATTGGCCCAATTCAGTCAATTTTTTGTGCCTCTTTTAATTCTTTAGCCTACGATCATTTACGAAAATTGAAAAATTAAAAATTTGAAAAATAAAATAGTAATACCTTATAAAAACTGAGCCCAGACTGATGCATGTATTTTCTGCAACATTCGCGGGATAGCCTTTCTCCTGTTTCAGAGTCCCATTGCGCTGTTATATCCATTAAGGTGTTCCGTCGACTTTTTTGCAAATTTTCACCAACAACCTTTGGCTCCTTTCAATAACAAGTCTAGGTTTTCCAGGACTTTTACATTTAACATCCAAATTTCCAGTGTCGCGGTAATGCTTTAATATGTCCCCAACAGTAGACTTTGCAAACCGCAATTCTTCCACAATTTCGAGGATTTTTTTGCCACTGCAGTATTTTTTTACAAAGAGCTGCCGCAATTTTGGATCAGTCGCACGTCCAAAAACTACCAGAAATCACCTGTGACTGACACATCTAATTATGAAATTAATGAATTTAGGCAGGTTTCTCGATTTTCCGAACATTTAGTTGTCAGCATTTTTAGCAGATTTATATATACATTTTTGTCCATAAATTCATAACAAATCCAAGCTAATAATAATTTTCAGCATAATATTGTCTTGAAAATGTATGTAATTTTATATATTTTAGGTTTTTAAAGCATGGTTGTAAATTTTTGCATGGCAGTGAATATTTTTTTGAAAATGTGCATTTGTCCGTGCGTTAGGGTAGCGTAGTACGAGTGTTAGGGCTCGTACTGACAAGTTCATAGATGCCATTTTTGTAGAAAGGACAATGTTAAAAATCGATAAAATTCTGCCCCACTCTGGAACTTTCTGAATCTATTTTAAGTAATTCCAATAGACTTGTATTTGATAGAAATACACTTTTAAGGCTGGTATTCTGCGGGGAAAATCGTTCAGAGGGCGATATCTGCGTAATATAGGGTAAAACTTGTTGAGCCTCTACGTAGATTCTTTTGAATCGATCCATGTTCTATATCAACTTCGGAACGTTTTGTACCAATGTTAAATGACTCCAGTAGGCTTTAATTTGATGTAAAGACATGTATAAAGCCGCACTAACCGGCATTTGCCAGAAGAAAATGTTCCAATTATAAATACATGCGTAATATCGTATATAACTTGTTTACTTCGTAAAATAGACTTCGTCATTGACTGCTTTGGGTCCCCTCTCATCCAGCTATGGTAACTGGTTCCATTATATTTGAATTACTGAAGAAAAACACATTGAAATCAGGCATTTTCTTTCAATATAATGGCCTTTTCATGTGGATTCAACATTGTATATTTTCAACATACACCACAAGTTGACAATTGTTATCGCTGTGGATATTTTTGTGTTTGTTTCCGTTTTTTTTGTCTTTTTAATTATTTTTATCTTTTCATTCCCTTGTATAATCCACAGCGATAACAATTGTTAACTTGTGGTGTATGTTGAAAATACACAATGTTGAATCCACATGAAAAGGCCATTAGATTGAAAGTAAATGCCGGATTTCAATGTGTTTTTCTTCAGTAATTCAAATATAATGGAACCAGTTACCATAGTTGGATAAGAGGGGACCCAAAGCAATCAATGACGAAGTCTATTTTACGGAGTAAACAAGTTACATACGATATTACGCATGTATTTTTAATTGGAACATTTTCTTCGGGCACATGCCGGTTAGTGCGGCTTTATACATGTCTTTGCATCAAATTTAAGCCTACTGGAGTCATTTAACATTGGTACAAAAAGTTCCGAAGTTGCGATATAGAACATGGATCGATTCAAAAGAATCTATGTAGAGGCTCAACACGTTTTACCATATACAGGTATTACGCGGATATTGCCACCTGAAGATTTTCCCCCGCAGAATACCAGCCAAAAAAGTGTATTTCTATCAAATACAAGTCTATTGGAATTACTTAAAACAGCTACAGAAAGTTCCAGAGTGGGGCAGAAATTGATCGATTTTTAACATTGTCCTTTCTCCAATCAACCATTGGAAGCTTTAAAAGTCAGTTGCATACTTGGTAAAGGTCTAGATACCGGAATATCTCGTGCCTTACAGAACCTATTAAAAACTGCATATATAAATAAAAAAAAACGCAAACAGTACCTATTATAAAATTAATCTAAATACTGACCACAAGTATTATAATAAAAAAACTAATTCACAAAAACTTTTCAAATTACTCTAGTTCTATTTTTATTCTTAGGAACCAATCATAATTTTCAAGCATGTTCTCAAGCATTTATTGCAAAGTTTTGTTGATTAGTGTATTATGATATTATTTCAACGCAAATTTTCTCTGACACAATAAATTGTATTTGAATAAAATATGGTAGAATGCACCTAGGTTGTAATATTTGCTTTACCCAAAAATTAATCTTTGGCAGAATAAGATTTCTAATCTCAAATAAACTAAATTGTAAATTCAACTAATCATTTTACAACAACTATACAATACATGTTAACTAATTTTTAATCAACAATAAATAAATAAATAAATTAGGATCAGGAAACACGCAAAATGGAAAACACAAAATTTTTGATATGTATATTAATGTCGTACATGTCGTAACATAGGTCGTAACATATGTCGTATTTACACAATTTGTTTGGAAATAAATACGTTAAAAATGTTTAGTATACCGGGTGACCACGAGATTACTACCCAGGCTCTAGCTGAGGCACGAAAAAAAGATATCGATTTCAAATTTTGGGAATGTATATCATTAAATGGGATGCAAAATTTAGTTATGAAAACGACTGGTAATCACTTCCTGTTTGACCGGAAGTGCCCTAAACTTTGTTATTTAATATGGAACACCCTATATATTATATATTTTTTTATTTCTACTGGAAAAACTAAGACTAAAACTCGCGTTTAAAGATGTCAAAGAAAATCGCGTTTAAAGATGTCAAATGTGTCATTTATAAAATTCTTTTGAAAGAAAACAAGTGAAGATAGGGACAAACTTATATAATATCTTTAACTTATTTTAGAAGCACTAAAGCCTGATATCATTAAAATTTCGCACTTCCGGCTCAACCGGAATTTACTGCGATAATTTTAATGGAATGCCCTATAACTAATTGGAAATTCTAATTCTACAAACAATTTCGAATCATTCTTATGTACACTTCCCTATACCCAAAGTTCATAGTTTTTGAGACATAATATTTTATTTAAAAAACATAAGAAGATAATAAATTTAAAAAAAATTCAAGTTCAAATTGCCCTCTATTCATTTGAGAACATAAATTATTTTTTAAACTGTTTTTAAATTCCCTTAACACATTTTCCATTTGAGCAGGAGTAATATTGTTCACCGCTCTTGTAATCCGATCGCGAAGATCTTGAAATCAGTAGGCTGTGTTCTGTACACTGCTTCTTCAATGTGACCCCAATAGAAAAAATCTAAGGAAGTGTTATCGCAGGACATAGCTGGCCATCTAACTGGTTCGTACCTACGTACCTATCAACGATCTTCAAACATTTGATTTAAAAGATCCCTAACCCTTCGAGCATTATGGGCTGGGACTCCGTCCTGCTGGTAATAAATGTGGAAATATTCATTTATTGATAAATTTTCGAGAAAGTCAGCTATTTCACTGTTTAATAACTGTAAATACTGGTCTGCTGTTAGTGGATTTTCAAAGAAAATTGGTCCAACGATGCGCGTTCCAATTACTCCCATCCACACATTAACATCAAATCTCTCCTGAAAAGTTCCTTGTCTAAATAACTGAGGATTTTCTCTTGCCCAATATCTCGAATTATTTCTATTGAACATAGCCAAATTCGTGAAGCGTGATTCGTCAGAGAAAAGTATAAACCGGCTTAAATTTGGGCGTTACTGTACCATAAACCAAGTACAAAACTCCAACCTCCGTTGGTGATCGGCTTCATAAATATGGTGGTGTACCTGGTACTTAAATGGCTTACATTTGTGTTTTTTTTTTAATCTTTCTGACGCTTTCCCGTCCAATTCCAACATTGGCAGCAATATGCCTAACTGAAGTAGTCGGATCTACCTCAATACACGCCAGAGTGTTATTCTCCGCCTCTTCACTAACAATAAACTCGTTAGGTTCTTCTTCAATTATTTCGGTTTTTAAGTGACGCTCAAGCCAAGGAAAATATTTATCATGTGGTTGTGTACGATCATGGATATCGTTGCCCGTATAAAACTTTGTTCCCTGCGATTTTTTCTCGCTACCCCATACAGCATGTCGAATTGATGTTCGCGAGTAAAAAGTGGCATTTTAAATAAGAGAGAAGTAATAACACAACCACCAAACGTAAACAGTAAGAATGAAATGTCAACTTAAGCAACAATGAAGAAAATGACATTTAAAAACAAAAGCCTGTGATAGCGCCTACCTACGTTAAAATTCGTAGGCACCTCTGATAGATGCATTGACTGATTCTATCGTTTTCTATTTATGCATCGTTCATACCTATGACATTCTGACAATAAACATTTAATATCTCAAAAACTCTGAACTTTGGGTATAGGGAAGTGTACATAAGAATGGTTCGATATTGTTTGTAGAATTCGAATTTCCAATTAGTTATAGGGCATTCCATTAATTATTGTTGTAAATTGCTACTAAAGTACGTCCGGTATTTTCCGGTTAGCTGGAAGTGCGAAATTTTAATGATGTCAAGCTTTAGTGCCTCTAAAATAAGTTAATGATATCATATGAGTTTGTCCCTACATATCTTCACTTGTTTTCTTTCAAAAGAATTTTATTATAAATGACGCACTTGGTATTCTTAAATGCGATTTTCTCGGAAACTGTCAAAGATAGGTATAGAACATGATACATGTTTTAGTCTTAGTTTTTTTCAGTAGAATTAAAAAAATATATAATACACAGGGTGTTCCATATAAAATAACAAAGTTTAGGGCATTTCCGGTCAAACAGGAAGTGATGATCAGTCGTTTTTGTAACTAAATTTTGCATCCCATTCAATGATATACATTCCCAAAATCTGAAATCGATATCTTTTTTCATGCCTCAGCTAGAGCCTGAGTGGTAATCTCGTGGTCACCCGGTATAAGAGACAATTGAAGTAAAACAAAATAACGTATCCTAAAATAAATTGCAACGAGGCACACTTATTTACGAATTAGATGTCCGTTGTAAACAAGGATGTTTTTTTTCCGAAAAGAAAACAAAAACACTTGCAGTCATTTAGATTTGTTTATTTGTTTTAAGTAGAATGCTGTTTGTTTTTCCGATACGTCTTGATTTTCCATGCACCCTCTAATTTAGTACGCGTACATTGGTTTTACTTTCGCAACACATAGTGGAGTGAAAGTCTAGTATTCATGATTTTTTTTTTAATCAATTAAATGTTTTGAAACGTCGAGATAAGTTTAAGCGAAAAAAATATGTCTCTTTAACCATTTTGTTTAACTTTGTTAACCTTTTTTTTATACACGATAACTCAAGAACACGTTAAGATATCAGCTTGAGATTTAGAATATTTAGTGCCATGACGAGGTCTAGACGAAATTAAATTTTGAGCTTAATAGGTTGACGGGCTGGGGGGGCCATTTTCATTTAACAGCGCCGTTTGACTTCTGTTCGAGTTAGAAACTTGCGGTTTTCAATTTTCGGTAGCCTATAAGGTTGATTTTTAGGGCCCAGAAGTCGCTGTTCTGTAATTTAAACGGTTCGCCGTCCACACCACAAAAACCAACCCCATGTCGAAATTTTAATTCGCAAGATTTTGACGGCAATTTCAGAGACCTACAGGATGGATTAAGAAGGATGCTGTCGGATAAAAATCCCATACTGGCACACATTAAGACCACCTTGATAAGTTCTGTGTATTTGGTCGCTGTCCCATTTCCTCAACCCATTTCCAAACCCCTTAAGCCACCCCCTTTACATTTATGCTGGGTTTTTGCGTGGTTTGACCTCCGTTGGGCGTATCCAGTATCCATTGATCTTAATGACGTCTAGTAAATTGGTGTGGGGTGCGCAAGTAAATTTTACGAGCGTAAGCATGTTTGTGTGGCCTACCTTGCAGACTTGACTTGTCAGAGGGTGAAAGCGAGTGGTGGCACCCCACACCAATTTATTAGGCAGCATTAAGATCAATGGATTCGCCCAACATAGGTCAAACCACGCAAAACCCAGCGTAATTGCAAAGGAATCGCTTACGGTGTCGGGAAATTGGTCGAAGATATGGAACAGCGACCAAATGCACAAAAATTATTGAGGAGGTCTTAATGTGTGCTGGGATGGAATTTTTACCCGACAGCGTCTTTCTTACTCCTCCTGTAGGTCTCTGAAATTGCCGTCAAAATCTTGCGAATTCAACTGTTTTGATTATCCCCTGATGATGCCGAAATCTTATACCATCATCTCCTATCCAATAATGGCAAAACGCGCATTGAGTTTAGAAATGTGTTTAAGGTGGTGTTAAGTGGAAGAGTATTTAAATGTGAATCTATTGGAACACTTTTAATGGAGGTACCTCAATATTTCAGAACTTCAAAGAAGATAGCCACTCTAAATTTGCACATTTAGTTTGGATCCCACAAGTTATAAGGGATGGGCATGGCGTCATGCCCTGTGAAATCCATAAAACCAAACTACATACATATGTATAAAATTCCATAAGACCGAGGTTCTGATCTGAGTATTTTGGTGTTATCTCATTTTCACACGCTCTTTTATCTTGATTAGCTTAACCTTCCTAATACTAAGCGAAATCCCCAATGACCTCACGTTTATTGTTATAGAAGAAAAAAGTAAAATTACACCACAGTCTTTCATGAAAAACTTCTGATGGACTTTATTCTCAAACTATTAGGAATCATCTGACACATGTGGAACAGAAAATAATAGAGCACATTGTTATATTCGTTCTAGAAAAAATAATACGAAAATCAATCAACAAAAGAATGATTGTAATAATGTAATGAAAATGACGCAATTTGAGTGAATCATCCCCCCTCGTTTTACCTGCCTCTGGTCAGTTTTGACAAATATTTTTTCTTCTATCCTAATACGTAAAGTTAAATTAAGGCGTGTAAAATTTAATTACATATGAAGGTTTTGGAAATATTAATTCAAATCCATCTTCAAAAATTAACCTTTCACACCCTGTATCTCGAAAACGAAGCGTTCTACGAGATATGTTTACCTCGGCCATTATTTTGGGGTCTACAGTACGCTGTTGAAATATTTACCACTAATTTCGGAACACCATGTATAAACTTGTATTGGCGGTATAACCATATAAACATACTTAATCGGCACTGAGGAAATGCAGAAGCCACATCTTCCAGTTCTACTGAGGCATGTCCGAATGCTATAGTTGGCAGCCCCAACATCGGACTCGGGCTCGGTGGGCTAATCACCCGCCAGCCTTAAAATACCAGATTCCTGAAACCGAAACGAGAATGAGCCGGACGGATCCTTTTACGTTGACGACAATAGGCATGAAAAAACGGACACGAATAGGTTGTTGGAACATCAGAACAATGTATGAAGCCTCCCGCCTTGCACAAATAACGCATGAAATGGAAAAATACCAACTTGACATCTTGGGACTCAGTGAAACACGATGGCTAGAAAGTGGTGAGCATACCACTATGACAGGAGAACTCTTACTTTATTCAGGACATCCCCGTGGAAACAAACATGAAAGCGGTGTAGGCATACTACTATCTAAGAAGATCAAGAACAGTCTCTTACAATGGGACCCGGTAAATGATAGAATAATCACTGCACGTATGGCGACTAAGCTGAGAAAAATGACCATAATTCAGTGTTACGCCCCCACGGATGCAGCTGCTGAGGAAGATAAGGAAGCATTCTATGAAACACTAACACTAACGTTAAACAGAGTACCAAAACCAGACATAATTATGATGATAGGTGATTTTAATGCAAAAGTAGGTCAAATAAACGACAATGTAGAGAATGTCATGGGAAAACAAGGTACTGGAACGAGAAATGACAACGGTGAAAGACTAATTGAGGTATGCACGAATAACCAATTGGTTATTGGAGGAACAATGTTCCCTCATAAAGAAATTCATAAAGTTACCTGGGCTTCACCAGATGGGCGCACCTATAACCAAATAGACCATATCACAATGAGTCGAAAGTGGAGAAAGTCTTTGTTGAACGTTAGATCTCACCGAGGGGCAGACGTAGCAAGCGATCACTACCTGGTAATCGCAGATATAAGGCTGAAAATTAGGGTAATGAAAAACTCCTCAGGAAGAACTAAGTACAACCTAGAAAAGATACGCGATCCTACAACTTGCAGACAATTCAAGAAGCAACTTGCAGACAATTTAAACACACAAATATCTGAAAGCAGCGTTGTCGCAGAAAAATGGCAAGAAATTAAACAGTGTCTACAAAAAACCACGGAGGATGTACTGGGTAAAAAACAAAGGGGCAAAAAGGATTGGATATCAGACGATACATGGAATAAAATAGCGAGTCGTAAAGAAATAAAAAATAAGATTCTGCAATCCCGATCAAATGATGAAAGAAGAGCAAATGAAGAACTATATAGGGAAATGAATAGATATGTTAAAAGAGCCGCAAGGAGGGATAAGAGAATATGGGCAGAACAACTTGCTCAACAAGCACAAATTGCAGCAGATGCACATGATTCCAGGCTATTATATACAATAACCAAACGACTAGCGAATAAGTCCCTAGCCAGAGACAACCCAATAGTACACTCAAGCGAGGGTGAAAAAAATAACACAGCCAGAGCAACAACTGATTAGATGGACAGAATATTTCTCCGAAACTCACAGAACTCCCTTGCACGACGAAGAAAACGAGGTAGTGGAGGCCCAAGAACAGCATGAAGAGGGTCGCATAAGAATAAACATCAAGGAGCCCAACACTAAGGAATTAAAAGAAGCCATCCTGCAATTAAAATCCAACAAAGCAGGAGGGACAGATAACCTTCCTCCCGAAATATACAAGGTATGTGCAGGCACAATTGCAGATATTCTACAACCTATATTCAAAAATATCTGGCAGAATGAAGAATTTCCTAAAGAATGGAAAGAAGGGCTCATAGTGAAACTACCTAAAAAGGGAGATCTAAGAGAATGTCGTAATTGGAGAGGGATTACTCTTTTAAACACTATTAATAAAATTGCGGCAATCATCATTAATAACCGTCTCTCGGTAGCATTAGAACCGTCACTTAGAGAGGAGCAGAGTGGTTTTAGGCCAAACCGGTCATGCATAGACCACATAAATACCCTGCGAATAATCATTGAACAGTCCCAGGAATTTAACTCCGCCTTATTCCTCACATTTGTCGACTTCGAACGAGCCTTCGATACCCTGAAACACGCTGCTATTTGGAATGCTCTGGAACACAAGGGTGTCCCAGGTAAAATAATTAATTTAATAAAGGCTTTATATGAGGAAGCTGGAAGTCGGGTTATACACAAAGGCAAAATAGGAGAAGAGATTGCAATCACAAGCGGTGTGAAGCAAGGCTGCGTACTTTCGCCCACCCTTTTTAACGTTGTACTCGATTGCGTCTTGCTTAAGGTAAATAATGAAGAGAGGGGTATCAACTGGGGGCTCACGGGTCGATTGGAAGACCTAGAATACGCCGATGACATTTGTCTGCTATCACACACATACCAGGATATGAATCTAAAACTAGAACGCTTAGAAAAAGAAGCCCGAAGAGTAGGACTTAAGATTAATATCAGCAAAACTGAAGAAATGAGAATTAACACCCATACTCATAGAGACCTAGTTATAAATAACCAACCAATTCCAAGAACTGGTCAATTTACATATCTTGGGAGCATAGTGGATCACACAGGGGGAACAGAGCAGGATGTTCGTCAAAGAATTCTAAAGGCCCGAACGTCCTTTGGATTACTTAATCCAATTTGGGGATCCAGAGCCTACAGGGATGAAACAAAACTTAGGATTTTTGACGCTTGCGTTAAATCAGTGCTACTCTATGGCTGCGAAACATGGAAAATGACCAAAGCAATCGCTAACAGGCTTCAAGTATTTATAAATAAATGCTTACGCAAAATTTTGCGTATATTCTGGCCTAACACAATCACCAACGAAGCCATGTGGAGAAGAACAAAGCAGAAGAAGATTGATCTGGAAATAAGACGACGGAAGTGGAATTGGCTGGGCCACACACTTCGTAAGGAAGACAGCATAGCTAGGAAAGCACTCGATTGGAACCCCCACGGCACAAGAAAAAGAGGCAGACCTAGGAATACCTGGCGGAGAACTATACTTGAGGAGGCTCAGATAATGAATAAAACATGGGGAGAAATTAAACTGTTAGCACGTAACCGAGTCAGATGGCGCAACTTCGTTGAGGCCCTATGTTCCACCTAGGAATAATGGAAACATATATATATATATATGTATAAACTTGATCGTTAAATAGATTATTGGCAATTGTTAATTTAAAAAGGCAAGTTTTCTTAAAAGTGTTCTACCTTAAATGTCATATAAATTATGAATCGTTTAACACTTTTTTTTGTGATTTGTTTTGTAAATAGAACGCCATTTGTTTAAATTACACCACTTTGAGGTAGCTAATATTGGATTGGTCCAATTTAGATTCCTCTTATTTTATTGTTTCAGAATGAAAGGGAAGAAGTATAGGCACCGATCTGAGAAAGATACGGAAAGCGCCTTAAAAGCCCACGGGACAAAAAGATACAGTCTATATCAGCGCAGTTTGAACAAGTTACTGTTTCTACACTCAAGAAAGTATATATGTACATATGTAGAGTTTGTAATTTCTTAAAAGGTTTCTATAACGCAGATATTACGGAAAAATTGAAAACTTCATTAATGGCTAATCAAAAATATTAATTAGAAACATATTTCCGAATTTTAATTTCTTAAAACTAATAGGGAATGTAAAAGACTCAAAACGAATAGGAAAAATAAAAAAGGTTCAAATGTTTTTTTTTTTTTTTAATGTAGAATTGGGTTTAAATGTAAAGTTTGTTAAACGTAATAGTAATATAAATGAAGATTATAGTCTGATAGGTAAGAATATGATGTTTTGGTTGATAAATAAGGACTATCAACACGACTGCTGAAAGTAAAAATTAAGTATAACCACTGGTGGATAAAAGGCTATAATACCATACATACAAGACTATACAGAACTGTAAAAAAATCTATACCTCTTCTTCCTAGTCGGTTTTGAGGTAGAAAAATTCAACTATACGTTTGTTATATAATTTTTTTTAATAATAAAATATAATTTTATTAAATCAATTTAATAAAATATAATTCTTTAACAATTATTGTTATGAATTTATCTTTAAATATCTCTCTTCTCGACTTCAAACACTTCTATTAACCTTTTACAACTCGTCGATCTTAACTCTGTAACATTCAAATCACAGCTAACTTTATCTTAACAACAACACCATTATTTATAGTTTCTACATGTTCTAGAATAGTCATTTGACTTCTAGAATGCTAATCTATCATTTCATACAATTCTTCACTAATAGGTAGTGGAGTGGGTAGTGGAACCTTCGGCGTAGATACAAAAAACTGGACGTTTTCCACGAAACACCGAACTACTATACTTTCCTTGACGCACGTTTCGCCAACTAAGTTGGCATCTTCTGGAGAAGATTAAAACTTTTTTTAATAGGTAGTGTATAAACTAAATAGACTCAATATGCAAACTATAAAACTTAATAACTGTCAGCTGTCACTAATGACGCTTCACAAATATCACAATATATGTACTTTTCTACATTTCTAACTATGTATGTACTTTTCCACATTTCCACGTATTGGAAGTAATTACCATAAAAGGTCAAATAAAATATAAAATAAGCTAAATCGGTCAAGGTCGAGAAGGTCAATAATGTTGATTAGATCAAATTAAAGCGTGAATCAAACAGAATGAGAAGGACTGCTAATGTACGTACCGAGAATTTGGTTCATATGTAGATAAATTCGATTAATTTTGACATAAGTGCGGCATTTAATATACGCCTATGTACATAGTACCGTTACTCCTACTGTATGTAGGTAACTGTATGGGCTAGTCCGTCCCTGTTATGAACCTCACTTTAGCGAACTTTATTTATAACTGTCTCAAATTATGAATTCACTGGACGAAAATAAGGGAAAAATTTCCTGTATTGAAGCACTTATAAGGGTTTCAATATATTTTGAGCAAAAAGCACTCTGTAACCTAAAAATTTGAAAATGTAATGTAGACTCGTAAGATAATCAGGTAACTTAAATAAAATTTAGACACTTAAAATAGTATTCTGAATGTAACAAACAGTCCAAAGACTTAAAATTAGTTCAACACGGGGTGATTAATCGAAACCATCCATTGAAAGTATTAGGACTTGTAGAAATAACTGAAGAATATGGCTACACTTCCGGTTATACCGGAAATCGACATCAACGTTTTAATTTCATATAGAATGGTACCTTTTTTGAAGATATTTTCGTCAAGTCCAAATTTTCAAAAATCAGTCGTTTCTACAAGCCCCAATTTTTTTAATGCATGGTTTCGATCAATCACCCTATAAGGAGCTCTGCCATATTGAATTGTATTTTAAATAAAACGTGAAATATACTAAATACCACCCTACGTGGTGTGTAAATTAAGTAATGAGACTGATTTTTTTATTCGAATAGAATTATCAATTCAGTGTTGTTTGCTTCAAAATAATTTCCTTGGGAATTCATACAGCACTGGAAACGGTCCCAAAATGTCGATCCTTGAGGTGATTTTTCAATCTCGGGAAGAGAAAAAAGTCACAGGGACTCAACTCAGCCGAATAAGGAGGCTGAGGACACATGAATGTTTTTACTGACTAAAAACTCGTTTACTGAAATGGCTGTGTGGCAAGGCACATTGTCGTGATGTAACATCCAGTTGTTGTTATTGGTCTCACACGCATGACCCTTTTTCGAAGTTTTTCAAGAACCTCTCTGTAAAAGTGTTAATTGACTGTTTGGCCTGGAGGCACAAACTCTTTGTTGACAATTATCAAAAAAAGCAAATCAGCATGAATTTGATCTTCGACTTGCTCATTATTGCTTTTTGGATTTTGGAGAGCTTGAAGTGTGCCATTCCATGCTTTGGCGCTTGGTTTCCGGGTCGTACTCAAACACCCAAGTCTCATCACCAGTAATGACACGTTCCATAAAACGGGGATAATTTTCAGTCGATTCCAAAAAGTCAAGACACCTTTCTCTCCTGATGTCCTTTTATTCCTGCGAAAGGTTTTTTGGAACAATTTTTGCGCAGATTTTTCTCATCCCCAATTCGTTAGTCAAAACCTGATGAACAGGGGTGTGACTCAAATTTAACTCTACCCTGATCATTCTTGTCGTCAATCGACGATCTGAACGCACAAGATCCCGTATGCTATCGACATTTTCATCGGTTCTTGAAGATGAGGGCCTTCCGCTGTGTGGTTCATCTTCAATCGACTCTCTTCAAACCTGGGCTCTTGAAGAAACACTGTCTCCGTAGACAAGTTGAAGTTTTGCAAAAGCGCACTGGAAATAAAAATGGTTTACGAAAACAGTCACAAGGAACAAATAAATGACTAAGAAGTTCAAACTTGTACTGAAGGTGCACTACGTGTTAAATTACCGTAATTGCAAATTACGTCTCCGCAGTGTTGCTAGATCGGGCGCCAATCTCATTACTTAATATACACACCTCATATATAGGCAACCCTCCCCAATAACGAATCGGCGCAAAGTTGGTAGGCGATTTTAAATAAATATTTACTTTCACCTCGGCTCACGTTAGACGACAATAACAGTCGTCGTCTGGAAAGTTATATAATAACTTATTTAGCCATGCGTTTGGAAATATACGTTCGTACATATATCTTGACTAAATAAAATATGAAATGTACACGTATTCTTGGCACGTTACTTTTGATCAGATTCGCATATCAGGTTTTATTGAAATTTAAGAGACGTAAAAGTAAGTTCAGGTCGACAAAAGAACACAAAAAATCTTGTAGACGTTGTAAGGTCGAAGTCAATATGTAAACGTTGGCGTTCACGAAGCGAGTTCCCTTCTCCAAAACTTAATTTCAAGAAAGTTTCCTTTAAAAAGCCTACCCATAAAGTGCTTCATGTGGATGTCTATTCACGTTATTTCATATCATCGAATACTGTTACCCACTTGTTAATATTGAAAAATATAATGTATAGTGGTATCTTGTTCGTGAAGAAAAAATGCGAGGGCCCACTTCAAGTTATTCTTTTTATACCGGGTGTCCCAGAGATTTCTGACACATTTTGGTCGTAAATATCTTTTGACACAGCGAGCTTAGCGAACAGTGTGGAACAGCCAAATGGAATAAATTGAGTAGCTCCATTATTATGCATTTTTTTTAGAAAATTCTGACACATCAACTTCTAATTATAAAATGGCATCTTGTGACGTAAATATATCATCCCTAAATTCAACCCCCTTCAGGTTACAGCTACAACCCCTAAATTTTCAAATTGGAAGTAGGGGCTTGTGATACTTCATTTGAAAGGTCTTTTCATTCTCTATTCAAAACTGCTGTGGTTTAAAATTTTATTGCAGAAATTAACAAGAAAAAAAGATGAGTTTCTCCAGCGTAGGAAATTCATTACATTAAAATAAAACTTTTATAAGTAACACTATATGTCAATTTTAGGTTGTGAAGTGTTAATAATAATATAATAAAAAAATAAATGTCTGTAGTTGCCGACATTCCCTACTATAAGATAAAAACTTACTAATAATAATAAAGTTAATGTTTGGGAAGGAATAATTGGAGAAAATTTCATTGGTAACTTCATCATTTACTGCAATTTGAATGGAGAAACTTATTTAACGCTGCTCCAAAATAATATTGTACCGACGATGGCAAACTTGTGTCCAGCCGAAGAAAACCCACAACTTCCAGGTAATGGAATATGGTTCCAGCAGGATGGTGCACCTGCACATTACGAAGTCAATGTCCGGCAATATCTCCACACAATCTTTCCAAATCGCTGGATAGGGAGACGTGGTTCTGTAGAATGGCCTGCACGATCACCTGATCTCACGCCGTTAGACTTCTTCCTATGGGGATATGTAAAAAGTATGGTCTACAAAACCAAACCCGACGATTTAGCTGACTTAAGAAGAATAATAACACTTGCAATTAGGTCG
The DNA here is from genome assembly GCA_029963805.1 of Aromia moschata. Lineage (NCBI taxonomy): Eukaryota > Metazoa > Arthropoda > Insecta > Coleoptera > Cerambycidae > Aromia > Aromia moschata. Next base: position 125,438 of record JAPWTK010000559.1, read on the forward strand.
ACTACCCCGCAGATGTTAAGTAACGTTAGAAAACATTTATATTTACGTGTAGGATGCTGCCAAGATGGTGGAGGCATGCATTTTGAACATCTGCTGTATTAATAATGATTTGTTTTTTATTTTAATGTAACAAATTTCCTACGCTGGAGAAACTTTTTTTTCTTGTTAATTTCTGCAATAAAATTTAAAACCATTGCAGTTTTGAATAGAGAATGAAAAAGACCTTTCAAATGAAGTATCACAAGCCCCTACTTCCAATTTGAAAATTTGGGAGTTGTAGCTGTCACCTGAAGGGGGTTGAATTTAGGGATAACATTTTTACGTCGCAAGATGTCATTTTAGAATTAGAAATTGACGTGTCTCATAAAAAAAAATGCATAATAATGGAGCTACTGAATGTATTCCATTTGGCTGTTCCACACTGTATAATTTACACACTGCAAACCGCTGTTTGAAATTGTAGGTTTAAAATTAAAATATTAAAAAAGACACACAGCTGAATTTAGGTAAGAGTTTCAATATTCAAACCCTTTCTCTTATGGGAAGAAGAATCTCAATCAGACGCCAACGGCAATCGCCTTGTTGCATTCCAACGTTGCATTCAACAAAGTTGCAATCCAACGGCCTTGAACGGCCTTCTCAAGCTTCCTCACATCCTCGTCGAATTGTTTGCCCTGTTCATGAGGCTTAAGCCTCCAAGGTTGGAGGAAAAAATCCAAATTCGAATAAAGCAAGATGGATCTTTAGCGACATTCTGCATTCTATCTCTTTGTAAGGAGTCTAATTGTTGATTTGATATCTGCATTATCGACTCTGTGATCCTCTGGAAATTCATTTATACTAACTTTAATATATATATAGATCGGTTTTATAACGTTCTCTGACGTCTTCCGATACCCAGTCTCCATTCGGTACGGTCATTCCACTGGTCTTCTTCTAGCCCCCTTTCTTGCATCTCTTTATTAATGCCTTCTAGCCAACTCTTCCTTGGTCTACCTCTTTTCCTTCTTCCTTCGGGCGTCTATTCCAGTATTTGTTTTGGGAGTCTCTCCTGTGTCATTCTCTGGACGTGTCCATACCATTTTAGTTGTTTCACTCTTATTTCTTCGATTATGGTTTGTTTTATACCCATAACTTCACGGATTCTTTCATTCCTTATTCTTTCTAGCCTAGATCTTCCGGCTGCCCGTCTCCAGTAATCCATTTCTGTGGCCTCTAGGGATTTAATGGACTTTTCTTTTAACTGCCATAGTTCACTACCATAGGTAACAATGCTTTTAACTATTGTGTTATATATCCGGTGCTTGTTCTCTTTGCTGATTTTCTGATCCCATAGAATATTATTTAGGGATCTAATAGCTTTTCTGCCCTGGATATTTTTTTCTTTAATGGCGTCGTCTAGAGTTCCGTTGTTGGTAATATTTAGACCTAAGTATTTATAGCTACTGCACGATTTTAGATTATGTCCGTCTTCCGTCACCAGACGACACAAAAGGGAAGACTAACTTTAACACTTTAACAATAAAAAAAAATTAGGTAAATCACCTAAAAATTGGTGTCAATTGTAGACTTTTAAAGAAACCAGTGTCCAATATTTTTCAGATAAGAGTGTGATTTTATTTTGTTTTGTCTTCATCCATATCATTCTAGATTTAAAAAGAAAAACCGATATCTTGATCAAGATTTGAAATAAAAGTTTACTATGAGAGAACGTGAAAAATGGTAAAAGACTTATTGAGAGTATCTATTATGTCTTTGTACACACGGTGCATATTTTGGCACATCAATTTTGTAGTTACTTAAATGGCCATAGAAAAAAATATTGTATGAAAAACTTTCAATAAGAGATTACAGAAACGTGGACTGACCTCTCTTTTTAGAAATTTCTTATGCGACCACCTCCGTTTCGAAGGATCTGTATCTGTTACAAAAAAACTTTAAGTATTCTAAAACGTGGAAGTCTCCGAACTCGTCGAACGCGATACCAAATATTTTCTTTTTGGTCCTTTTAGCGGTCACACAAGATGTTGTAAAGCCGTTATTCAGTGGAGAAAAATCTACTGGTACAATGCATAAAATCGTTTATTTTACATGGTCGATGTAATCCCGGTTCTTTTTAAAACTCCATAAAACTCGCCGAAGCCGATGTTCTTCCATATATTCAGTAAATATTTACTCTGATGACTAAGCTTCAAAAACTACTTGCAAGGGATTTCAATTTAGAATGTTGCCTATTTTCTATTTAACTGTAGAAAATGAAATATTCAGGAAGAGGTTTTTCAGGAATTTGTCGATTTAATTTGATTGAAGAAGTTATTGCCTTATTTACGTGTAGGATGCTGCCAAGATGGTGGAGGCATGCATTTTGAACATCTGCTGTATTAATAATGATTTGTTTTTTATTTTAATGTAACAAATTTCCTACGCTGGATAAACTTTTTTGTTCTTGTTAATTTCTGCAATAAAATTTAAAACCATTGCAGTTTTGAATAGAGAATGAAAAGACGTTTCAAATGAAGTATCACAAGACCCTACTTCCAATTTGAAAATTTAGGGGGTTGTAAAAATGTCATTTTAGAATTAGAAATTGACGTGTCTCAGAATTTTCTAAAAAAAATGCATAATAATGGAGCTACTGAATTTATTCAATTCATCGCCGAAGCCGATGTTCTTCCATATATTCAGTAAATATTTACTCTGATGACTAAGCTTCAAAAAACTACTTGCAAGGGATTTCAATTTAGAATGTTGCCTATTTTCTATTTAACTGTAGAAAATGAAATATTCAGGAAGAGGTTTTTCAGGAATTTGTCGATTTAATTTGATTGAAGAAATATTATTGCCTTAGGCAATGTTAAGAAAGCGTTGAAATTTTAAGTTTGAGCAAAACAGTGTGATTAAATAGAGGGTATAACTAAAATAAAATAAAAACTGAATTATTGGAAACTATAATTAAATAAAACTAACTGATATTAAAAAGGATTAACACAAAGGCAAACTCTTGTTTGCTTTTGTAGTGGTAATACTAATCATATATATTTTTTTAGTAAAAAGAGGATGTGGATTTGTTTATTTATTTTTGTATATGATAAATAGGAAAATCATGAACTTAATCCAAGGACAAGGATTTTTTTGTAGTGTCATGCATAAAAAATTTTAACGTCTCTATATTAAGAATAACACACCACAAAAAAAAAGTGAAATGCACCTCTGCTTTTTTTATCCTCAATAAGCTACAGAAAAATGGCAATAGATTACAAAGAATACTGTAGAACCCAATCAAACCTCATCAATCGTCTAAATCAAGGATTTTTGGACAAAACTACGATCAAATGGACTGAAGATACTCTCAGAATTTCAAAAAGACACTGAAAAAAGATAATTTAAAGCAAACATTTTGTAATTAGTTTGACAGATTCCCCAAAAAAGTAAAAACACCTCAAAAATTCTGGTGAGTCCAACTTTAACCTTAAATAACTTTTGAAGACTAGATTTATCAAAAAATTATAAGAGACGTTTTTTGTAGTGCGTTCAATTCCCTACAAGAATATGTTGTCTTATCAGTCTGATAATCGGTTGAAGAGTTACAAAATTCCAAAGATTGAAAAAAAATGTTTCCCATGTTAATTAAATGGGAAATGGAAAATCGCGATGAGTCACCTCTTAATATTAAAATTAAGAGCTGATATTTTCACAGGCTTATTTTTTCGACATCCTGAACAATATTTTCAGAGTAATTTTTGAAAAAAAAATTGTCGATTTTTTTGATACAGTCTAATGTACATACATACGAGTATGTACATAGTGCGTGTAATATGGTTAGTATTTACTAAATCTTCCAGCTAATTCAGAAGTCGTGAGAGGCAAAAGTTAATGCAGTACTTCGAACTGTGAGAGAATAAAGAACTCGTTAATCCCGAACTCGCGTTAATCGAGAACTCCGAAACTTAAGAGGCGCAAGGATCAAGGATCAAGGATTCACAAGAATCAAGCACTATAATGTCGTAGTGTTATTGTGGGTTAATGGGGTTGTGGCCATTGGGTTATTGAGTTATTAGGGGTCTGGCCTGCAGTTTGCCCTGGTAAAAATCCTTCATTTTTCGACCATTTATGAAGCGATTTTTCGACCATTTTTTGGGCATTTATGGTTAAAATGATCCGTTTTGGATGACTGCACAACTTTGGTTTGAGGTTATATGGTTAATTGGGGTCTTTGGGGCTTATTGATTGTGAGGACTATGGGAATAGAGGTACATATGAAATTATTGAAGTATTGGGTTATGAGGTTTGATTGGGTTGTAGAGTATTTTTTGTCATTTTTTGCTATTTTTCCACAGTTTATTGAGGATAAAAAAAATTGTGACGTGATGGGACAAAACGGGCTTCAGTTTCGGATTCAGCGACCCCAAAAACATGTATTCCATCAAGTTTGGTCACAGGCACATTTCACTTTTTTTTGCTGTGTAATAATAATAATAATAATAATAATAATAATAATAATAATAATAATGGATTTTTATTGCCCAACAGATTACATAATCCAATTAAAGGACAACATTAATCAAAATAAATACAATAATTATCTACAATATCACAAATAAAGATTTGATATTAATACCTATATACATATGTGAAAATAAATGTACAATAATTCTCAGTCTACTAACAACCAAAAGGTGTAGGTATTGTATAGTTCAATTTACATAAAAGAAATTATTATATTAAAAAAGATGATTATATTCCATGGCAAGGTTACGTAATTGTTGCATATTTGTATAATGTATATCACAAAACAGACTAATTTTATTTAAATTATTACTAACTGTATATAAAGGTGAACGTAACAATATGTTAGTTCTAGCTATCGGTAACATAAACATTTCGATATTTCTAGATGAAGTTCTTGGTATACGAAAATTTAAACCACTAAGTAAATTAGGACAGTCTATTTCATTGCATACTAATTTATAACCAAAATTTAGACTACATATAACACGTCTTGTATATAAAGATGGTACTTCAAATGTATCGAGTAATAATTGATGATTATAACCTCTATCTGGATAAACACCATAAGTTTTGTAATGTATAAATTTAAGGAATTTTCTCTGTACGTTCTCTATTTGAAGAATTTGATTGTTATAGTATGGATCGTAATGATCGTTTCATCATAAGACAGCTCTTATGTTAATGTATACGGAGCGCATTCATTAATAGACGTCTAAATCTACATTCACCCGAAGTGTTTCCTTTAAAAATTTACGGTTACCTTCATTACGATTTTATAAATACTTGTATACGAATGCCTAGCTGAAAGGGTAAAACAACCCGGCATTTGCCCTATACAGTCTGGATAATGGGAGGGTAGAAAGGAATCGACAGGGGTCCGTTTTATTTTAACGGATCTTTTAATACCAGTCTGCAAAAAGGATATGGAGTCTTATTAAATTCAGGAAACATTTCAGCAATAAGCTGAAATGACGACACTGCCGGGAAGTTCATTATGCGATTTAAATGTATATGTTGTTCGTGAGGGAGTTACTGTTTTTTTTTTCATAGATGTGTACAAAAGAATAGTAGTGAAAAACTAGTGAAAACATATTGTAATTGTAACTGCTCGTCAAAATTAGTGTAACACTTTTTAGATTAGCGCCACATGCGTTCTATTCGAGTCAGAGACTTGCGATTTTTAATTTTCGATAGCCTGTATGGTTGGTAAGGGCATACGCTGTGACTTAAACGGTTCGCCGTCCACACCCCAAAAAGCAACTCCATGTCGAAATTTGAATTCGCAAGATTTTGACGACAATTTCAGAGATCTGCAGGATCGACTAAGAAGGACACTGTCGAGTAAAAACTCCATCCCGGCACACATTAAGACATTCACTAATTGAGAATGTCTTAATGTGTATGTTCAGTGCATTTGGTCGCTGTCCCATCTTTTCAACCCATTTCCAGACACCCCTTTGCATTTACGCAAGGATTTGCCTGGTTTGATTTCTGTTGGGCGAATCCATTGATCCTAATGGTGCCTAATAAATTGGTGTGGGGGGCCACAACTCACTTTCACCCTTTAACAACTTAGGTTAACCATACACGTAGAGATGTACTATATTGGCCGCCTCAAGAGGTAAAGCGAGGCGCAAACCAGAGCGGTAGCGGCCGCGGTGGCGGTGCGGTCAAACGTTGTACATGTAACAAACGGAAGGGCGCAAACCTGAGAGGTTTAGCAATCGCGCCCCTATTGCAGCGAACTATCGCGTATCGCTGCGACCTGCGGTAGAACCCTGCCTACACCATTTGCCCGCCTAGTTCGCGCGATCTGCTATGATAAGAAACATGTGTGACACAGAAAAGCTTATTGAAAAAGTGCGGGTATACCCCATTTTTTATGATTTGTCACATAATGAATAAACAAGTATAAAAAGGGAGGATAAAAGTAAGGAAAAATTGTATGAAATTCTTCTTTACTATCTCGATCTATGTTGATATAGTGAATTCAAATTCTTTGTTTTTTTGTAACAAAAAAAGAGTAAATATGCTCTAACAATTATAGTAACGTGGTAACAATTATAGTAACGGTGGCTCGCCACCGCGCTCGCTACCGCGGCTGCTACCGCTCTGGTTTGCGCCTCGCTTAAATCTCGGCGTGTGTGCCACTTCGTGCGATGAAACTCCAAAGGCGAACAGACCTCTGGAGTCGAGCCAGGCGGAATTGAAAAATTATATTTTCTACCGCTAGAGGTGACCAGACCTCCGCGTGTGTGGGTCGTGTGACGCTTACCTCTGCTCAGTTGTAGTCAGCCAAGCGCAGAAAGAGCGTGACTTTTATGTTTTCCTCTGTTTTAATTTGCGTGAATGTTTTTATTTGTATTCAGTTTATTTCTTTTTCTTTCTGTTTAATGGTGTCGTTTTTAATGTAATCAACATGTCATTGCGCAAACACAATAAAGTTTTGGAAGAACTTATTGAGTTAACTTAAGTTGAACTTAACTGAGCGATCGCGTCGTCTACTCGTGTAAAAGCCATGATTTCAACTGACAGCGGATTCAGACAGCTGCTTGTGTGTGCTCATCGCCTCAAGAGGTAAACCTCTGCTGTTCATCTCTGGGCTGTACCTCTGCGGTACACCTCTACGTGTATGGCCAGCCTTAAGCACCCCTCCAGGCCACACCCACATCGACACCCACTCACCTCCTCTGGTTCTGCCCCTGTAGAAGTCTGCGTGGGATGTCGTTTTGTCTCGAATCCATGTCATGATATTACTTGAAAGCTCTCGAAGTTGGCGGAACACACTACGGACGGCCGATTGAGCGCCAAAAGTGATATTCCAGCTCCAACCCACCCCCTGAAAATTTGCCGGTGACTCAGAAAGCTTTCCTGAGGATGCATGAACTCTTTTTGGCACACCCCGTGTCGTCTATCTTCTTCAAATCCTCTTTTGTTTCCCATCACCATCTTTTTTGACTACATACAAAAAATCTTTGAGTGGATCAAAATTCCTGAAGGAGGACTCGTTGGGTTTTCGACTAATTACTTCCACTATCTTGCAGGTGCTAACCCAATCGAGGCTTCATGAACCCAAGTTACAGTGAACACTTGTCGCGTGTACCAAGCATCTCTCGCGAATTTCGCGATTGTCGATTCACACCAATGCAAAGGAAGGTTTCGCCTACCCAACGAGCCTTCTTTCAGGAATTTTCACCTAATCCAATTTTTTTTGAGGGATTCAAAGAAACAGGACGATGGAACACAAAAGAGGATTTGATGGAGACAAACGATTCGAGGTGGGCCGAAAAGGGTTCAAGCATCCTCAGGAACGGTTTCAAAGTGACCACACAGAGTCAATCCACGAAAATTAAAAACCTTTAACTCGAATAGAACGCAAATGGCGCTAATCTATATTAAAAAGTGTTATGCTAATTTTGACGAGCAATTTATATAGCACAAAGCCCTTTATTTTGCAAACAATACAACTATACAGTGTGGCAAAAATGTCGCACATAATGCTTGTAACTTTGTACTCGTATATGAAAAAATGTCCTCAATAAAAACATTTTGTATTTAGCTTGGTCGCGTTTGGTAGTTGTGGAGACCAACTTAATTTTTCTAAATTGCAAACCGTAGGTTTTCTTCCTGTATCTGATATAGCAGACTATTATTCTTTTTACTGTAACTAAAAATTTGATATGGTTACATATAGAAATTTTCTCAAGAAACACGTTTAAATTTCAAACCTCACATTGGTGCGAATTCGCACCAGTAAAATTTTCAACTAACAGAAATTTTCAATATTTCTGTCAAGCGCCCACAAGCTCAACCTCCACTACGACAAATATGTCTCCCCAACCCCTTACACCGTACTACAGTTGCCGAGTGAGGGACATCTAAAATTCGAATTGGTGCAGATTCGCACCTGTGTGCGGCTTACGTCTGCGGAATTGTGTTCAACATAGATTATTAAAATTCGTGATTTTGGCTCTGGACGGCGTATTTTTGCATTTGTATTTTTCAACAAATAATTGAGTTTTCAATAAAAGTGTATTTCTCCTTGTATAAATTGTTACTTTCGCTTGAGACCATGACCGGGAAATGTACTAAAACTATCTAATAATAAATTAATAATGAATTTTTAGTTTTTGATCAGATTCCAGAAGTAGATCAATATTTATTTAAAATACAAACTTTGAATTCATGAAAACGTGCATTTTTTGTTATTTTTGGGTGAAACTTGTTATCCAAAAGTATGACACTTTTGAGTCATGAGAGGCAAAGAATTAAAATTTTAATAATGAGGGAGTGTGGAGACATATAGATATCCGAAGACCAAGGTTGTGTCCTGTTTAATGAACTTTACCTCAGAGATACTCCAACAAAAAAAACGATCAGTAGTAAGGCGATTGGTAAAGAAATTTCAAGTGACTGGTAACGTTAATGATTTCGATAAATCAGGTAGACCTAGCACTGCAACCGGAGGAGACAAAAATATAAAATAAATAAATTTTTAAAACTCCCGTTTGCGATATGGAAGACCTTCAGCAACGCATTGTCAATAAAATTGAATAAATTAATGGAACACTGTGAATATTGCAGCAAGTTATTGACTCATCTTTTTTACTCGATCATCTTTGATGAAGTTATTTTTTTGTAACTGGTAGCGTTAAGGATTCCGCTAAATCTGGTAGACCTAGGACTGCAACCGGAGAAGATAATGCATCACACATCTTGCTCTAAGTGCGCGAAAATCCAATACAATCTTCCAGGGTCTTCACAATTACTTTTGATGTTCCTCACCAGTCAGTTAAAAACTTATTTAAGCGAGAACAGTTACGTCCATACAAACTACAACTTGTCCACGAGTTCAACGAGGATAAATTCTATAGAATGGCTGAATTTTGTGAATGCACGATGGAAAGATGCATTAACAATAATAACTACGAAATAAATATCGTTTTTTCAAATACATTCAATTTAAATGATGTTAATTGACACAATAGCCGTTACTGGTTAAGTCAGAATCCTGATTGAAACTATTTAAAAAATACATATATTGTAGTTTTCACATCTGTAAATATTTATTTTATAGTATTTTACAATTCTGTTCTGTCGTCTATCTACATATAAACTGACAAACAGCCATCCGGAGTTGCAAACTTTTGATATTCTTTGTTTGAAACTTTCTTAATCGATAGCTTTTGTCTAGAGAATAGTCAACAGCGCTAGACAATAAAGCGCTTTCGAAACTTTGAATGAATGTAATTAAGTCACATTGAAGTTTCTGTTTATTTCGCGTGTAAATGGTAAACGATCATATCGTAAAAATGCTAGTATCTACTAGTTTAGTACTTTAAAACATGTTTATTTGATTCAGTGAAATTAACCCTTTGTTCACAGCATTTTATTTCTTTAAATTATAGCCAAAAAGGCTATAGAGGTTTTGTGCTTTGCATTTTTTTTTCGCCGAGATATCGCATTTTGAAATTTTCATGTTTGTGATATTTACTATACCTACCTGAAAACTCATTAAGGACACGTGTATTTCAAAAGAATGTTTCTTTTTTCAATAATTCTCACTTTCAATAATTATTACCCTCCTATACCACGCAATACATTAAAAAAAAAAACCTGCAAGAATAATGACACTTTCCAACGAAAATTTCCAAAACACAGAACAATAAAAGATATTACATTTTGTAGGTTAGGTTGCTAGATTCATGAAATCAAATAACTCACTTTCTGCGCTGTTACGTGTGAGAAGTGAAAGGTGTGCATGTTTGTCTCCGCAATGCAGTTTTTTTAAATGACCTTTAATGCCCATGGAGTTAAGGGTTGAATTTTTTAGCATCGCATGATCGCGAAGTGCGAAGCCCGCTATACTGTATTAGTGCATATGTGAAAACATTGGCATCGGAGGCTTGCCACCACGGCGATAGACTAGGCGCTGGGTCGTTTATGAGGGCTAATATGTTGCAAATAATAGTGCAGGAACTCATTTGACATATGTGTATTAATATATTTATTTTTAAAAAATAATTTTTTACCCGATATATGAATTTTAAAATGAAAGAACACAGGCCCACAAAAAAAGTTTTTTTTGACTATGGATAAGAACTTAGATTTTCTCTATATTTGTTGGCCCTGAATCCAAATCCGGTGTCCGTTTAACCGTAGCACGTCAGGATCAAGGTCATTTCAAGGTCAAATCGCGAAATAAACACTTAAAAGAGTGAAAGAGAGAAATCCATGCATTCCATGCATGTAGTGCTCATGATCTTCTGTTTTTCCTTACTCTTTTATCCTCAAATGACCTGTGTAGTGAATTTCGCTTCCGTTTTTTTCTCACCACTTTCTCTTTTTAACATCCAACAGAAGTCCGCCATCATATTTACATTCCATCGACCCTGATATCGTCGTTCCATTTCTCTTATGTCTTGGTGAAACTATAATGAACGCTATAATCTCCAAGATTCTGAGGAAAGTAAGTCTCTAAATCTAAAGGTGAGTGGAAGCCATGAATACATATTTAAAGAAACCCGCACGTTAGGGATCCTGTTCCGATCGACGGCGAGTCCGCCGTCCTAGGGGTGATAACCCTCATACCTCCCTAGGTATAAGTATGAGGGCTTTCCGATTTTGACGAGAACAAAGTCAACTCGTCGTCGGACACACATCATTCTCACATCCTAACGCCCCCCTGCAGAGCAGCGCGCCTTCGCTGGCTTCGTTACTCCAGAGAATCGGAAAATTGATCATTCTACACATCCTCAATTGAGGCAGTGGTCACCATCTCCAGCATCCTCTTGGGCAGCAGGCGTTTTATATGCACGCACATACGCACGCAAGTACAGACTCACGCATACACGCTTTTATACACACGCGTGCATTAACGCACACACGCAAAAGTGTGTGTCTGGTTGAAGGAGTCTAAACACGTTTATTCAATGATTCACTCACTGATTTTCAGTAAGATGATTACTATGTATTTAGACGATATTTAGTAAGGTGGCTACGTAAGGTGGTATCAACTCATCTAATGTACCTGGATACACGGACTTAGATATCTTTTACCTTAACAAATAATAGTAATACATTCACGAAACCGAAAATCCTTAACCACATTTCCCTAATACAGCCTAAGGTATATGATGAAAATGAGACCATTTACTGTATTCTATCATGGGTTTCATATTTGGATTCAGCAACTTTAAAAACATAAAGATACAAACTTTTGCCTCAATAATGCGTTTTTTAGTGATTTGACCTTGGAGTGCTCTTCTAAGTCACGTGGTATGGTAAGAATAATATCAGATTCTAATTCAGCGATCCCAGAAACCTTGAAAAGACCTTGATCCTGACGTGCTACTGTTAAACGGACACCGGACCGAATTTGGATTCAGCGTCAAAAAATGCAGGAAAAAACCATGTTCTTATCCATAGTCAAAAAAAAATTTTTTTGGGCCTGTGTAATTATGCTCATGATTATGCTGATCATACTGTCAGCTTCTTCAGAAGGTTTCTAAAGACTGTCTTTAGAAAAACAAAACACCCGGAAGAAATAACTTCACCAAGTGACGAATAATTGGAATGCAAAGTTTGCTCATTTCATTGGAAACTATGTGTGTGATTCCTGTAAACGTTCAATTAACAACAATAAACTGGATTCGACTACGTAAGTTTTTTGTAAATTAAGTTTAATCAAATTTCAACGATGATTATTATTTAACAGTAAATAATATTATTTAATGTTAAATTTTATTTAATGTTAAATAATAATTTAATGTTAATTAATAATAAATAAGATTATTATTTATTGTTAAATAATAATCATATTTAAAATTTGATTAAACGCCATTAAAAAAAAACTTACGTAGTCGAATCCAGTTTATTGTTGTTAATTGAACGTTCACAGGAATCACACACATAGTTTCCAATCAAATGAGCAAACTTTGCATTCCAATTATTCGGCACTCGCATCACATTTTAATACACACATTTATGTTTCGATTTATTTACAGGATTATAACAACGATTACCTCGATGCATGGTTGCAATAAGCTTAGAAAAGCTAACTCATTCAATAAAACAGTTGAGAAACGACAAATCACATGTTTTTTCAAGTTTAGACGCGGTGTAACGTCCAACAAAACACCGTGCAGTTTATTTGCAAACAGCAATCCCAAAATGTATAACGAGTATTTAGAAAAAGAGAAAATTTTAATAAGTGATATAGAACATATGAATTCTCAGCAATTTTTTATTATAAACAATATTTTTTTTATTTGTTTAACCATTTTTAAGGTTCTAACAATTTTTCCAAAAGCTCAATGTCTCGAAAAAAAGTTGCCTATAACATTTTTCGATTAGAGCCTTCCATTTCGAGATAAAAATGTTCTTTTTAATCGCTGCATAAAATTTCATTTGTTCATAACTTTTATAACAATTTTTTTTTTTCGAAAAAATTTTAGGCAGCGTTTAGTACCATCAGGTACTTTGCGCCAACTTATTCCAAATTTCTAAATAGTTGGAAAATCCGTGACACGTTTCACAGATTTTTCCTCAGGTAGTATATTGGATTTTAATTTTAATAAATAAAATTAAAGTATATGTAGCAGGTTTATAAAAAAACTTATTTGTAATTTTCACAGGGGAGGCACTGCTTCATCTGCCTCCCCCACTCCCCCACTTGCCACTTCATTCCATCGAGTATAGTTTTTATTTCAATATCATTGAGTGGTGGTATCACTGCGTTTATTTAATAATAGCATCAGTGACGTGCATCGATTTTTATTTTGTACAAAGTATAGAAACATTATTTCATTTACTCTTTAGCATTACTGATTAGAATCGAGGTTTTGTATCAAACGCACAGTGTACGTATAATCCCTACGTGGAACAGGTCCTTTTATCCCCACATTTGCTTTTATTTCGCAGTAAAATCTGTTTAGAATAAAAAATGCGGAAACTAATCCCATTTAAGGGGGGCTACTTAGACGGAAATTTATATCCTGTCGCAAATATAAAAAACAGAACCGCCTGTTGGGAATTTTCGAGCCGTTTGGGTATTTTTCTTGCAATAAAGAGAATTACTTCTTTAATTGTGAAATATGCATTGCCTTTGCCTCCGGATATGGCTCATTTAAGAGGTTGCCATATGCCAGATGGTTATTCCTCGAGATATAAAAGCGTCGTGTATCTTCCAAGCGGCAGAACTCATTGTTTGGTTTAATTTTATTGTGTTCCTTGCTTTGTCGCTTGTCATTTTCGTTTGCTTGAAATAAGGAGTGCACTTACAATTATATATGATTCAGTTCTAGTAATACCATCTCTGCTAGTAGTTAGGATTGTTAATTATACTAATTCGTTTACGCAGAACAATTTTTGTAATTTAAATTATTTTTTGTTTGTAATTTGCAAATTGTTGCATATCGAAAAAATATATATAAATATATTTAACATATATATATTTAACACACCGTCAAAAGTCTTGGACCCCCGATGTTTTGTATTAGTAAATAATTGTTTTTAAATATCGTATTTGTTTTTCAAAGTATGTATTTTCTAAATGTATTTTTTGAATATATCAATAATTTTTAAAGATCTAGTCAATTAAAAAACAGTGGAGAAAAAATTTGCAATTTTTAAGAAAATTTATTATGACACAAATTAACAAAATATATGTTTTAACAAAGTAAACTACAACTTAATAGTCAGTATGACCTCCCCTGTTTGTCAGTAACATGTTAACACGCCATGTGCTCTGACACGATCAAACGGTTGATAATTTCTTGAGGAATATTGCCGCTTCCATTCCTCTATTGCTGCTGCAGTCAACTCTTCCGCAATTTGGGGTGGGTTCATGCGTTTGCGAAGTGCTCTAGAAACAAAATCCCACATGTTTTCAATGGGATTCATATCTGGGGTCAGCTGGCCAATCGAATCGTGTAATATCTCCCTGTTCAAGTACCTCTTGGACCGTTCTTGTACGATGTGGCCTTGCGTTGTCGTCCATGATGAAATTATCACCTAATTCGGCGCGTAGGGGATAAATAATGGGCCTGATAATACTTTCAATATAAACTTGACTTGTCATATTCCGATTTATGGGAATTAACGGCGTATGGCGATTGAACATGATTCCTCCCCAAAACATTACTGTCCCACCATTGTAGGGAGCAACCTTACGGGGAAAATTTAATCTCTCTTGACGACCTGGCTCTCTCCAGACCATTTCCCTATTGTCATCACTCACTAGTCCAATTCTAGTTTCATCTGTGAATAAAACCCATCGCCACTGATACAAAAACCAATCACTACGCTCCCGTGCCCACTGATAGCGGACAGCTCGATGTTGTGGTAGTAGAGTGGGTACCCTTAAAGGCCTTTTTGCATGTAAATTTGCACGATGGAGTATTCTTCGAACTGTACAGGGTTGATATAACAAAACGAAACGTACCTTGAAAGTGATTCCTGAGGGCTGGAGCTGAAACACTTCGGTGTCTACGGGCATATTGAACCAAATAACGATCCTGCCGTTTATTTGACACTCGAGTCCGCCCACTACTTGGTCTTTTTTCCACTCTCCCCAATTCTTGATACCTATGCACTATTCGAACAACAGAAGATCTAGGAATGTTTAACATCTCGGATATCAGATGTTTGGAATGTCCAGCATCAGGCAAAGCAATAATTCTTGCCCTATTAAAAGCAGATATCTCACGTCCTGGCATTATAATGAAAGAAAAGTATCAAAGTCGCTTTGCTGAATTGCATATTTAGCAAAAATAAAACTGTCGAATATTAAAAAAAAATTATAACCAATCAGCAATATTTTATCTTGCAATTTATTTGATCTTGTTTGACAGCTAAATAACTCAACTTTGTTGCCTAGTAACGAAAACAAAATAAAAATAGTCCAAATCTGTAATATACTTTTGGGTCCAAGACTTTTGACGGTGTGTGTATTATATACAGGGTGGGTCACTTTTTTGTAGAAGGTTTAACATTCGATAGAATGCGATATTTTGAGAAAAAAGTTCCTATAAACATATGGTCTATCTAGCTTCATAAAGGAGATACAGGGTGTTAAAATTTAAGTTTTTTTTAAGTTTTTTTACAATATTTTCTGAACGGAATTATATTTTCGCTTAATATTTTACACACGCTTTAACCTCAATAGGAGCAACAATTTCTATTGATTTTGTCGAAAACACTATGCTGGAAGTTGCTTTTCTCGGGTGCCCAGGTTATTTATATTAACAGAACTTGTTTATTGTACGCCACTGACCTTATTTGACTAACAATTATAGAAGAATGATGTTTTAGCTTTAATTTTGATCTCTTCCAATTTTGCGCTAAATGTGACGGTTTTCGAGATATTTGCAATTTTTTGTGCAATTGTAGTACATATAGCAATGCAATGGTTTTTAAATTTTAATTGAGGACGTGAAATGAAGAAGGTACGAAATGCAATATTTTATGTCTCATACAGTGAACAAATAATAGTTATTAAAATTAACATAAAAGTAAATAGTTAACATAAATAATAAAAATTAAACAAAACGAATAATAATTATTAAACCAGACTAATACATCACTATTTAAAGCAATTCTTCAAAATGCGAACCATGTTGTGCAATGCACAACTGACAACTCCGTTCGATAGAATGTCTTATGCCAACTAAATGGTGGACATTTAAATCGTTGCATCCGTGCCTGATGCGGTCCATAAGATCGTCTCTTGTTGCAACAGGCGTGGCATATACCCTCTCTTTTAAGAATCCCCACACAAAAAAATCTAAAGGAGTTAGATCTGGGGATTGTGGAGGCGACGCAACTGGACCTCCGCGGCCGATCCATTTCTCTTGAAAATGAGTGTCCAACCAGTCTCTTACATTTCTGCCAAAATGAGCTGGGCAGCCATCAAGTTGGAACCAAGCCAGTCTTCTTAAATGGAGTGGAATTTCTTCCTACATATTACCATGTTCTGCTTGTACAAACTGTAAATAGTTTTCAGAATTTAAACGTGGTGGTAAAAAATATGGGCCAAGTAAAGCAGGACTCATCGGTCCACAATATGTTGCATAAAAAATTTCTATCATTTTCGATTGAAGTGGTCAGTCGTCGACAAAAATTTAATCGTCGTTCTTGGTCACCTGGATGTAAACCTTGAACAGGCTGCAAATGATAAGGTTTTTAAGACACGAGAAATTGTGGTCTGAGGAAAGCGAAGTGTGACAGATACTCTTCGGATACTTGTTGTTGGGTCCCTATCAAATTCTCCCTGAATTCGCCGGCTAATTCTTACTTGCCGAAAATTAATATTGTTTCGCTCACCTTCATGTACACGCTTTAGCCCTTGATTAATAAATTGACGATGAACTTTTACAAATACAGATGGATGAGGATATCGCCTATGTGCAAACCTTCGTCTATATTCTCTGGCTGCTTCAGCTGAATTTCCATTTGCGAACCCATAAATAAAGTGAATATCAGCTTCTTCTTGATTTGTAAAAATAAACGACATTGTAACCAAAAGCAAGTTTTTTATATTGAAATGAAGATTATCAAACTTATAAATGAACGAGACATGGAGAAATGGATTATTATGGTTTGACAGTTACCTTTACATTTTGTTTTTCATAGCACACCATTTGTTTCGTTGACTGAAAAAGGTTATCACCGTCAGAGAAAGAACGGCCAATATCTCGAAAACCGTCGCAGTTAAAGCAAAATTATAAGAGATCAAGATGGTTACTAAGAAACCGTTATTTTAGAAATATCTATCAGATAATGTCAGTGGCGTACGATAAAACAGTTCTATTAAGCAGAATAGCCTGAGCACCCGAAAAAAGTAACATCCAGTATAGTATTTGCGACATGAACAATACAAAATGTTGATCCTATACAGATTAAGATATGTGTAAAATGTTAAGTGAATATCTCATTCTGTTCAGAAAATATTACACAAAAATAATAAAAATGAAACTTTAACACCCTGTATCTCCCATAGGAAACTAGATAGACCATATGTTTATAAGAATTTTTCTCTCAAAATATCATGTTGTATCGATTGTTAAAGTCCTACTACAAAAAAGTGGTTCACCCCAGGGAGAACCACCCCAGGGAGAACCAGGGAGAACAGAAAACAAAAGTTCCTATAAACATATGGCCTATCTACCTTCGTACGGGAGATATAGGGTGTTAGTTTCATTTTTTACGGTACACGACATGTCTTAACATGGATGAGATCCATGTGGAGGAGATTTTTAATGTTCTTATCGAAAATACTATACTGGATGTTACTTTTTTTCGGATGCCCAGATCACTTCGTTAAAAAATAAAATGAATAAATTTTTTTCGTTGCCATGTAAGGAGATGCACCATCAGACTAAAAATGACGAATATTTCGAAAACCGTCACAGTTAGCTCAAAATTGCAAGGGATCAAAATCGTGGCTAAAACATCATTATTTTATAAATGTTAGTAGTAAATCAAATAAGGTCAGTAGTGTACGATAAAAAAGTAAAAACCGCTTGTAAAAACTGTAAATAAGCTGCTGGCCACTCGAACTTACACATAGAGACTTTTAGGCAAAATTTAAAGTTCAATATTTTTAACAGGAATGCAAATTTTTGAACGCGGCTTGAAAATTTTAAGAGCTAATTTTTTTCGGATTAAGCTGCATGACGTATATTTATCGTAGGACCATAGGTTTATTATATACGGGGTGATCAATGAAGTTAGGCAAAAAAATCAAAAAGTTTGTATGAGTGAAATTTCCGCAAACATTTTTTTTGGTCGTTGCAATATGGTTCGTTACTAAGGTAACATCAATATCTCTAGACTTTTTTGTCAGTTTTTGGATTAAGACCCTTAGGCTTTGTACACACTACTTAACATAAAATTTGGGTAGCAAAATTTTTAAAATGCTATAACTTGACATTGGATTGACGGTTCTTGATGATTTTTTGCTGATTTGGAATCTTTATTTCACGTAGATTTTCTCTGATCTAAGCATTTTATTTGAGGGTTGAAATTTACACATTATACCGGGTCGATAATAAACAAAAACGTAGGGTACGACGCGCTCTAAGGTTTGGCATTATTTAAGTTTTTGTAAAAATAAATTCTCTCAAAGTTGTTTTTATTTAACTTTCTTCTCACTGTTCTGTCCGAAACTCACACCCCAGTTTGTTGTCTCAAAGAATCATTCAGTTTTACAGAGTTCTTTGTCCACCCCCATGCCCATAATTATGATCGGGTGTAATTTCTACGCGACGCGTCAATTTCAAAGTAGGCATTGGAAAAACAAATTTGTTGCTATGGAATTAAAAACTGTTAACATTATTCTAGAAATAATCTGACACATTTCAATGTTATCATTTTGTAAATTTTAATTAATATGAGGCGTTTAACCACGGCAGAAAGGGAAAATTGCATTCGACTTCTTAACGAACGAATGTCAAAAGAGCAAATTGCGCACATTTACAATGTCAGCCGAAAGACAATTTATAACTTGAAGCGCCGCGTCGAAACTACTGGTGATAATAATTATGGGCATGGGGGTGGACATACAAAAAAAATAAACCAAAGAACCGACAGAATTTTAATGAGAGAAACTATGCAGAATAGAACAAAGAACTCTAGAAAACTAAATGACTCTTTAAGACAACAAACTGGAGTGAGAGTTTCGAACAGAACAGTGAAAAGAACATTAAATAAAAACAACTTGAGGTGAGAATTTATTTTTACAAAAACTTAAATAATGACAAACATTTTAAATTATAGAGCCCGTCGCAGAGCAAAATGTGTGCGGTTATTACAACACCATAGAGCGAATAGGCGGGCATGGGCAAATCGGCATGCGAATTGGGGTAATGCAGAGTGGAGCCATTGTTTATTTACTGACGAAACAAGATTTAATTTGTTTCACTCCGATGGCCGAATGTTAGTTTGGAGAAGGCCAAATCAGCGATATTTGGAGGAAAATATGGCCCCTCAAGAGGCATTTGGTGGCGGAGGTGTTACAGTGCGGGGGGGGGGGTAAACCGAGATATTCATTACCAACTAAACCGTTAATGCTACTGTTTATCAGGAGGAAATTTTGGAACCTATTGTTGTTCCTTTTGCTCGAAATTACGGCCCAGAATTTCTATTGGTGGACAACACTCGACCTCACAGAGCGCGAAGGGTCACAGAGTTTTTGCAGGAACAGAACAGTAGGATGGACTGGCCTGCAAAGTCTCCGGATCTTAATGTCATCGAACACGTTTGGTCTTATTTAAAACTTAAAGTAAGTAAGTATGTACCCGCTGAAACCTTAGAAACGCTTAGTGAGGCCATTCGTGAAGAATGGGAGAATATTCCACAAGATTTTATAAATAATCTTGTGGATACTCTACCAAATCGATGTCGGGAAGTAATACGTCGAGCAGGAGGACCAACAAAATATTAGTTTCTCTTTTTTTTTTTATCAAATGTACCTAATTTCGGGTCAATTATTACCAAAGATTGGGTATTTAAAGATAGGACACTTGGCATTTTTCCATTGATATTTGCCGGTTGCTTTCAATGATCTCGTCCTTTTAACACGCTGTTGCCAACAATAACCCAATTTCATTGTAAACTCCGAAAATTTCCATCTTTAACGCAGTGGGTTGAAAACAAACATTACAGACAATTTATGTTTTTAGGTTATTTTTTCTTTATTTATTAAAAATTACCAATACCAATTACCACTAGGTATCCCTATCCATACATACTTAATCTTTATTATTACAGTACACTGTGTTTTTTTAAGGATTGCAGGAACTTTTAAATTGGGTTTAGAACTATAAATTTTTTAAGAATTGACTTTTGGCCGTTGTTAACCAATCTTGTATATTGTAGAATACAATGTAATAAACGTGTTCTTGTCGATACGTTTTTGTTTATTATCGACCCGATATAATGTGTTAATTTCAACCCTCAAATAAAATGATTAGACCAGAGAAAATCTACGTGAAATAAAGATTCCAAATCCTCAAAAATCATCAAGAACCGTCAATCCAATGTCAAGTTATAGCATTTTAAAAATTTTGCTACCCAAATTTTATGTTGAGTAGTGTGTACAAAGCCTAAGGGCCTTAATCCAAAAACTGACAAAAACGTCTAGAAATATTGATGTTACCTTAGTAACGAACCATATTGCAACGACCAAGACACATTTTTTGCGGAAATTTCACTCATACAAACTTTTTGATTTTTTGCATGACTTCATTGATCACCCCGTATATAATAAACCTATGGTCCTACGATAAATATACGTCATGCAGCTTAATCCGAAAAAAACTAGCTCTTAAAATTTTCAAGCCGCGTTCAAAAATTTGCAGTCCTGTTAAAAATATTGGACTTTAAATTTTGCCTAAAAGTCTCTATGTGTAGGTTCGAGTGGCCAGCAGCTTAGTTTTCAGAATTTAAACGTGGTGGTAAAAAAAATGGGCAAACAAATAATCGTTATAAATACCAATTCAAACATTAACATATTAAATTCGTGTTGAAAATTCCTTGGCCGAAGAACATATGGATTTTCATGTGCCCACACATGCTGATTATGGAAATTGACAACTCCTCGACGAGTAAAGCAGGACTCATCGGTCCACAATATGTTGCAAAAAAATTTCTATCATTTTCGATTGAAGTGGTCAGCCATCGACAAAAATTTAATCGATAAAAAAGTTCTGTTAATCTAAATAACCTGGGCACACGAGAAAAGCAACTTCCAGTATAGTGTTTTCGACAAAATACTTTCAAATTTCAACAATAGAAATTGTTGCTCCTATTGACGTTAAAGCGTGTGTAAAATATTAAGCGAAAATACCATTCTGTTCGGAAAATATTATAAAAAAAACTTAAAAAAAACTGAAACTTTAACACCCTGTATCTCCTTTATGAAGCTAGATAGTTTATAGGAACTTTTTTTTCTCAAAATATCGTATTCTATCGAATGTCCTGCTACAAAGTCCTGCTACAAAAAAAGTGACTCACCCTGTATATTGTATATATACAGGTATTTATGTTTTTTTGGTGTGAGAATTACAAATTTTAAGCTTACTTTGACGTTGCCCCTAGAGGGCGCTAGTTTCACCGTATTATTTTGGTAAATTAAAACATATTTTTTTATCTGTTGATTCATGCGTAAAACAAATCGAGAATCTAAAAGAACGCTCTATTCTACAGAGAAAAGGTACTCTTTTTTAGGTCGTCTAAATCTATCGGTTTTTAAGTTATTTGCGTTTAAAAGGTTCAATGTATTTTGTTGATTTTTTTTTCAGGCGCTGATATTGCTATATTTTTTCTAAGTATGCTTGTGTCAACATTTGTCAAATTAACATATCATTAAATTATTTTTATTGAGCTCAACATGCTCAATGAATGAGCTCACCAATGTCGCTGGTTTAAGAGATACAGCGTGTTCAAAGTTTAAATCAACAAAAATGCAATGAACCTTTTAAATGCAAATAACTTAAAAACCGATAGATTTAGACCACCTAAACAAGAGTACCTTTTCTCTGTAGAATTGAGCGTTCTTTTGGATTCTCGACTTGTTTTACGCAGATAAAAACAATATGCTTTGATTTACCAAAATAATACGGTGAAACTAGTGCCTTCTAGGAGCAACGTGTAAATACTCTTAAAATTCTTAATTTTAAGCTTTACCAAAAAACATAAAACTACAAATTTTCAGATTTATACTATCAAAACATTCTCAGTTATTGAGAAATTTCAGGATAAAATTTAAACTTTGAACACACATATTTCCTAAAGTAGCGACATTGGTGTAAGGCATGTTGAGCTCAATCATAATATTTTGGTGTCTAGTATCTCCAGTTTAGTCTTGTCCCATTCTTTCTGACTCACCCTGTATATGATACAGTTCTAGTAATACCATATCTGATAGTAGTTAGGATTGTTAACTATACCAGCTCGTTTACGCAGAACATTTTTTGTAAAATAGTTTAAATAATTTTTAGTAGGTAGTTGATAATTTTTTGTAATTTGCAAATTGTTGCATACCTCGAAAAAATATATTTATACATCGTGAAAAAAAGAATATGGAGTCTTATTAAATTCAGGAAACATTTCAGCCATAAGTTAAAGTGACGACACTGCTGGGAAGTTCATTATGTGTTTTAAATGTATACATTTTTCGTATGTGGTGTTAAGGGAGTTACTATTTTATTTATTTTTTTCATAGATGTACACGTTCGTACAGAATAATAACAGTGCATAAGCACTATAGCAAAAACTAGTGAAAAAAATATTCTAATGTATAGCACAGAGCCCTTTCTTTTGCAAACAATACAACTACACAGTGTGGCAAAAAAGTCACGTATAATGCATGTAACTTTTGAATAACCTACAGTGCCATCCATAAAGTTTGCACCAATCGGAGAAATATTTTGTGTTTGCATTTAAGAAATTCTTTTGACCGTCAGTTGTTTGGGCATGTCTTTGAACTAAAATACAGCCCATTAAACCTAATAAAAAGTTGATAATATACGAGTAGCATACGAAAATTTGAAACCGACCCAAGAGTAAGCTGCTACCTTTGTAAACAATACGCGAGTGAACAATAAAAATAATAAAAATACAAGAGTAAACTACAATGTCAGGGGAGTATTTATGTTATAACTATATATTACACAAAGTTTTCTATTTTTTTTATTCTGGACCATCATTTTTTTTTGAGTTTGAAAGTAGTCAATATTGTATAAGATTAATTTGTAAATTGACCTAGTGAAATCATAACTTTGTTTCGAATTAAAAATCTTAATTTTTGGATAATATAAAGATTACAAATTCGATGGAATTTTTTAATTTTATTAGTTTGCAAATATAAAACAGATAAAGATTAACATTAAAATCAAAAGAACATTAGATGGTTCAGAATTTAAAAACAAAAAGCTGGAAAACTACAGAATGTCAAACCTTTTTGTCTATTAGCTTGTGTTAAATGTTGCATCCTTGTCGACTTAAAAGAATGAAACCTGTATCTTTTTCAAAGTTCTATATACTTTTGCAACACTTTTCAGCAAATTTTTGACATAATATCTTATTGTATACTAATTTAGCCTATTTTCACAAGTTGACAATAATCTTGCGAGCTCTCCAAACAATTGCAAGCGCATTTTTGAATCCATTGCACACTACATGTAAAATTGATGTTTTTTGCTTCGTTTTTTAAAATAAGTATGATAAACTATAATATATATTCGTAATAAGGGAGATGAACCTAATTATTTAGTGGTATAATGTACCGGGTGGTCTATAAGAAAAAAATACATTTTTATTTATCACGCTTTTCTGCAACATCCTGTATACATGAAAACTATATCATAAAAAACTTAACATTGTACCCTACAACTTTTACATGAAACATTTTTTATATAAAGCCAAATAAAAAAGTTAGGGGGGTCCATTTATAGTGGAACACCCGGTACATGCGACAATTTTGGGACACACTGTAGATATAAATACTGAATAGATGGCTGCCTATTTTTAAGTCACTGACAGTATCACTAGCATAAAAATATTTGTTTGGTTAATGTATATTGTTATGCATTGTTATAAGAGTGGAATATAAACAAACACAAATCATTTGTTTTGAGTTGTTTGTCCATAAACGTGGAAATAATAGAAATAGTTGGTATTCAATACAGAAATACACTATTGATATAGAAATACATACAATCTGTTAGATTGTAAATCAACGCAACTGTACAATATATTATAATGTTGGCAGGTTTAACGTGATATGTGTTTAAAATAGGAGTGTTCGTTTGTGTTCAAATGTGAGAATTACATATAAACATAAAAATTCAGAATATATAATAGTTTTTACCAAAATCATTTGTGAAAGTTATTTGTGAAAGAAAATTATTTGTTTTCACTGCTAAAAGCATTTATATTTTATAATCAAATCAACGTACAGCGTGTACTTTTTATGGCTTCCTTTTCATATCAGATCTATTTGTGTATTTTAACGATGACAAAAAGTGTAAACATCATTCGTGATATTTGAATACAAAATTTTAAAGGGCAAAGGTCAGTGCAGGTAATGATTACCATGGCTTGTCATTACTCACTAGTCATGACTTATTCTCAGCTGCTTGAGGTGCATTTTCAATCTCGGGAAGAGAAAAAAGTCATAAGGACTCAAGTCAGGTGCATTAGGAGGCTGAGGAGCCACATGGAGGAGCCAGGAGTATGTTTTTACTGAGTAAAAACTCGTTTACTGAAATGGCTGTGTGACACGTTGCATTGGTGGTCCAACATCCAGTTGTTCTTAATGTTTGGTCTCACATGCATGACCCTTTTTCGAGGTTTTTCATGTTTCTCTGTGAAAATGTTGATTTACTGTTTAGCCTGGAGGCACAAACTCTTTGTTTACAGTTCCTTGGCTATCAAAAAAGCAAATCAGCATGCATTTGATCTTCGACATGCTCATACGTGCTTTTTTGGGTCTTGTAGAGCTTGAAGTGTGCCATTCCATGCTTTGGCGTTTGGTTTACGGGTCGTACTCAAACACCCAAATCTCATCACCAGTAATGACACGTTCCATAAAATAGAAATAATTTTCAATCGATTCCAAAAATTTCCAACCGTTCTCTCCTGAAGTCTTTTTGTTCCTGCGAAAGGTTTTTTGAAACCATTTTTGTGCAGCTTTTTCTCATCCCCAATTCGTTAGTCAAAATCTGATGAACAGTGGTGTGATTCAAATTTAACTCTATCCGGACCATTCTGGTCGTCAACCGACGATCTAAACGCACAATATCCCATATGATAACATTTTTATCAGTTCTTGAAGACGAAGGCCTTCCGCTGCGTGGTTCATTTTCAATCGATTATCTTCCTTCTGAGAATGCCTTAAAACCTGCCACCGAAAACCTGGGCACTTGAAAAAACACTGTTTCCCTAGGCGTGTTTAACTTTTGCAAAAGTATCCGTTGCACTGTGTCCCAGTCTGAAGGAAAACCTGATCACTCAAAATTATCATGTCAACACAGAACAAACAAATGACTCTAACAAGTTCAAACTTGTACTGAAGATGTATTACATGTTAACCTACCGCCCTTCCAAGTCCCGTCTCCGCAGTGTTGCTAGATCGGGCGCTACGTTGCCAGTATCATTAGTTCATTTTTATTTAGTTTAATTAGTAAAAACTTTGTAGCATCAGGTAAGTTTATATATTTGTCTCCGAGAGTATTGATCGCTGTGATGAAAATATAGGCTTATATTCTGAGAACGACCATTCGACATCTACTGATGTAATACAGGCATAATTAAAATAATCTTTGCACTCACTTAACGGATCTGCTAACGGAGATGCACCATCCCAAATTGGTGTTAATTTGGTAAAACTGGTGACTTTATTTAATAAACTTTCGAACTTATTTTTAACTGGCTCATTTACTGAATCACCTTGCAGTAGTGAATTTAAAATATTTCGTCCACTATATGTAATGACTGCACTAACGATAACGCACTGCTGTAATTTTTATATGACGGACATAAACATTTTTTATTTTTATGTTTCACACTATTTATATGGGCTACAATCGCGTTTATCCCTACACATCAGTTTTTTCTTACAGACTCTACACATTACTGTCATTTACGCCATCATAAAATACATCTTCGAAATCGGCGATGAATTTATTCATTTTGTCAGCCAATGGTGGTTGTTGTAAGGTAGTTAAGGTAGTTAAGGTTGTAAGGTAGCGCACAATAAGCCCAAGAGGCTGCAGTGCAATCCGGCGAAAAGGACGGCTCCCAGAAGGAAAAAAAGGTAGCTGGTAGTAAGATAATACTGACGGCGACCACAGAAACACCTCGAACACACTAATAATAATGCTGGAGTTTGCCAGATGGTCGGACAAAACTCACGTATTATATACTACACCATTGGATTGCGGCACAATAGGAAAACCCTATACACATTTACGAGTGTTGACAGAGGAGTTAACAGATCCGTAACTCGGTTAAAGCCCTTGTACGCGGAGCCGGCTTATTAACCTTTAGAGGACGGGAAATGTGATGTTTTAGGTGAATTCTAGTTTTAGGGTCGACGAATCTGATCAGATTTTTAAAATTCAAGATGGCAGATCTAATATGTCGGATAAATCCTATACGGGGGGCACACATTATAAATTTACTAGAATTTGGACTGTAAACTATATATGTACATGGGTTTTTAATAGCGCTGATTATAAATCTGAAATTCCATTATAAAAATTCAAGATGGCGGATCCAATATGGGGGACAAAAATCTCAAATTTGCTCGAAATAGGACTGAAAACTGGACACATGGGTTTTGAGGTCGCTGATTATGAAACCAAAATTTTAAAAAATTTGACGAATACAAAATGTGACGACGAAAAGTTTTTAATTCGGTCAACTGTGGAATAAAATATCTATCCATTTGTTTTTGGCATCATTGATTACGATTTGGGAGTTTCTAATCTAATGACAAATATGATATCAGATTTTTGGAATTCAATATGACTGATTCAGTTGGATGGATTCAAACTGGTGCAATCAAGATACCAGTTGATAAAAAGAATACATATGAGCTCTTCTCGAGGCTACCCTTTAGCGTTTTCCAGAACTAATGTCGTGGACGTAGAGAGAGTGTATTTGAGAAAGAGGTGAATATTTCTATTTTTGTGACATTTGCAGTATTGTAACGTGACAAGCAAGAAGACTAGAACTAAGGAGACAGAGCTGCAGCTTTTCGCTGTATAACGCGAGGGGCTCGAATATGTCCGCCTCCAGAGGCGCTGTAAGCAGTGTCGTTCTGTACTAATCTGTGCGCGTTAGAGTCCGTGTGAATGTCTGTGGTGCGAATACAATGAGCAGTATTATTAATTTGTTGTTATCTTTACAATTACAAATTTTCGTAATTATCAATATGAAAATGTACTCAAAATATTTCATATTACGTGCTTCAACGTTAACAATACAACAAAGGAAAATATATCGTTTCATAGATATATCAGTAATTTGAAATGTCCGGTTATTCTGACGCTTCGGATCGCTTCTTGTATCACACAATTAATGCAACACAGCACTTTCGAAGCATATGTATTTAACATTCGGTTTGTATTTTTATTAAAGCCAAACAGCATGTAAGCATACGCATTGACATCCTACATTCATAAACAGTCACATGTGATCCGCTGCTCACCACGTGACTTTCCCAGATCACGTGACGTCGAGCACAGCACTGCTTACAGCGCCTTCTGGAGGCGGACAGATATGAGACCATGAAACCGAACGACTTCGGTCTCCTTAGTTCTAGTCCTCTTGGTGATAAGCCATTTCAATCGATCTCAACAAGTGATGGTTGGAAAATCTGATAATATTGATGAAAATATGTACTCAAGAATTCGTATATCGTGATTTTTTGTTTTTCGATCGCCATCTAAAATCCGCCATTTTGAATTATAAAAATTTATAACCAAACACGTAGTCAAGTCAATCAAAATCAAGTCGTGGGCGTATGTTTTTCAATTATTATCTTGAATCCACCAAGTCACCAACAATTTTATTACTCACCCTTTATTAATCACTCCTCTACATACTTTATTATAATGCATTGAATAATTGAATTTTTCGGAAATTTTCTTTTGAATTTCGGGAATTTTCCAGACGGAAAAACTAGTATACTGGCTCAACCCATGATCAACACTTTACCCTTGATCAATCTGTGATATAATATACTTCTTTATGCATTTTCTTAGAGGGATTGTAAGCCCCATATGCCCATCCTCTGAAGGTTTATATTACTATGAAATTAGTCGCTTTGTAATGATGAATACTCGCTTTATTTGAACACGAATCCGGTGTCAGAATTGCTCCATCGCCCTTCAATCTTCAGCAAAATGTTGATAAATCTGCAGAAAAATGAAGACTTTGTACTTACATATAAGATGTGTCTATTTTCAGTCTTCAGCAAAGCGCAGAAGACTTTCATTTTTCTGAAGATTCATCAGCATATTGCTGAAGATT
This sequence comes from Aromia moschata, assembly GCA_029963805.1. NCBI lineage: Eukaryota > Metazoa > Arthropoda > Insecta > Coleoptera > Cerambycidae > Aromia > Aromia moschata. The sequence continues at coordinate 153,989 of JAPWTK010000559.1, forward strand.
GAACGGTAATGGAGCAATTCTGACCGGATTCGTGTTCAGCGGGAAAAATATATACATGTACATTAAGACAACTTTTTTTTGTGTGGCAGTGTAATTTGATATAATATGGAAAAATGATAATTCGGAATGTAAAGATTTTTTCCTTACATAGAGGCAAGGGAAGCTGTGATTCCCTGGCGTCCATGAAAAGTACGCCCAAAGTGGGTACCAAAACACACCTTTTGTTTATTCCCGAAATAACTTAAGGGGTTACACCAGTGTAACGGCCTAAAAAAGCGTGTTTTTGACATTCGTTTTTTTAATAGAAGGAAAGGTAATAGAAAAAAAACTGTTTAAGTATGTTATTAGGCATGTAATTATGTGTGCAGAAAAAAAAATAATTAAAAAATATTTCAAAATGGCAGCACTGGAGCTATTCTCTTGAGGCATGTTGCCGTAGAGGCGTTCCGCGGCGCGCACTAGAATTAGTGCAAATTTCAAGTTGGAACAAAAAAAATTTGCTCTTAATCTACATAAGTATAGCTAGAGAAACACGTACGGGATTGTAAAAATTTTGTTTTTTTGTAAAATTGGCAAGTGTTTGAAGTAAAACGTTAAATTTTTGACGAAAAAAAGGGCAGTTATTTGTTTACAACAATTGTTTAAATTAACTTATCGAAAAATCCGTACGTGTTTCTCTTCAAAATGTTGTTTTAAATAGGTATGTGATTAAAATTTCATAAGAGAATATTGAAAATTGTTGTAGTTATGGTGCGTGGCATTTTAAAAAGCGTGTTTCGAGAAAAACGCGTTTAAAGTTTTAAAAACTGCTTGTCGACAAGAAAAAATAAGAAATTAATAAAGTAAAAGCGTATGGCTGCAAGCACACAGATATCCATCTCCAGAATTTTCATAATTTGTAAAATGCTCTTCTTACCAATCTTCATCCCTTCATTCTTCCACCATCACCCTTCATTCTCTTCAGGCCTACACTAACGGATTTTCACTTGATTTTTTTTTCAAATTGAGTAAACACAGTTTTTAACGAATCTAGTAGCGTATTACAGAAGTTGGAAATCAGGAGATAAGACGTTACGTAGTAGGTACATTTCGAGCAGGAATGTCTAACCCAGGCAATATAGCAGAAAAGTGTTCAGTTTTTAAAAAGAGTCCTGAATAAGGTTTCTCAGCGCGATAATTTGGTAAAAATAGTAGAAATTGATTGTGTATGTTTTGGATAAAATCGGTATATTTATGTTTATGTTTACCTTAGTAAAAAAATCGATAAAAGTGCCGAAAACCGTTTTTTTGCGGATTAAGGAACGAAAAATAATGTTTTTCGTAAAACAAAAAATAGCACGTTGTAGCGCTTGAGACGACGAAAAAAATGAGTTGTTGGTGATAAAAATCGGTTCAGACGTTTTTTTGCACAAAAAAATATAAACCGATGAAAAATGACCATTTTTTTGAAATCGAATTACAAGGGTTCTAATGGTCGCAGAAACTTCTGCTTCGGCTTAAATTGTAGCTTTTGGTCGTGTCTATCCTCAGTAAAAATAATAAGAACTTTTTTACATAAATCGAAAAAAACTAAAAAAAAGGTCTTTTCGAAAAACGGCTTGAACAAGCCGAAAAATTGTCGTAGACCATTTTTCCTGGGCTTAAATTACTCGTCATTAAATTCAAGCCAAGCGCTCGAAGCAACGTGACGCTTGATTTTCAAACGCGTTTTTCGGCCGATTGAATGAACCTCTCCCACAAGTCACGATAATGGATTTGTAGGGAATTTAATGACGAGTAATTTAAGGCCAGGAACAATGCTCTGCGACTATTTTTCGGCTTGTTCAAGCCGTTTTTCGAAAAGACCTTTTTTTTAGTTTTTTTTTCGATTTATGCAAGAAGTTATTATTATTTTTGCATGAAATTTTTATTGCAGATGGACACGATCAAAAGCTACAATTTAAGCTGAAGCAGAAGTTTCTGCGACCATTAAAACTCTTTTAATTCAATATAAAAAAAATGGGCATTTTTCATCGGTTTTTATTATTTTATGCTAAAAGTTCTGAACCGAGTTTGTTTTTAGAATTACAAACCGATTTTTTGAAAATTCTACAGTGGTGTAACCCCTTAATTAAATATTCTGCTTCTTTTCAGAGGGTCGGACGCTGGAACTGCATTCGCCTGATGCGATCCACAGCTGCGTGCTGCGAGCTGCCGACTCGGCCGAGGCTGTAGCCTGGTTCAACACTCTTCACTCAGCATTAGCCGTCCTAACCACTGCCGCGCTCCATGAGGCCTCCAGGGCCATCCCCGACTTGAGACACATAGGCTGGCTGCTGAGAAAGCCGCGGATAGAGGTAGTGTAAAATGATTAGGGTCCGGAAAGGTATGCTGTAACGCAGAGTCGGTACTATACGAGGTGTGACTGTTAAATAACCTAACTGTTGCTGCTACCAGCGCGCTGCGAGCGTGTCGCGACAAGTTTGAACAGAACTGTGTCTGGTGATTCTTTCCGCACACTGAGCTGGCTGGACAAGCCAGTGGGTCTCTCAGTTTGACTGTAGCAGTCGTTTGAATTGGTCTACGCACCAGTGACGCGTCGAAAAAATGTAAAGTGTTCAGATGAAGCAACGGGTTAATCTCTAAGTTTCTTGCTAAACTGGGGAAAACTTTTACAGAAGCTTACATGACGTTAAAATCAGTGTACGGGAATGAATGTTTATCTCGCACACAAGTTTTTGAATGGTTTAAACGGTTTAAAGAAGGACGTGAAACGACCGAGGACGATCCGCTCCCCGGACGGCCCTCAGTGTTCAAAACGGACGAAAACATTGACGAAATTAGTAAATTAATCTGCAAAGATCGTCATCTAAGCACCCGAGGGCTTGTTGAAATAACATAAATCGACAAAGAATGTGTTCGCCAGATTTTTGCGCAAAAAAGGTGCTAACATTCCTTACTCCCAAACAAAAGGAATCAAAAAGGAGCATTTGCGCTGACATTCTAAAAATATTGACACTGATCCAGGCTTGTTAGACACGGTGATTACTTGTGATAAAAGTGTGGAAGCGGTTAAAGCAAAAGCGACGGAGGTTCCGAACCAGGTGACAGCAGCGGACTTCTATCCCTGCTTTCAACAATGCAAAAGTCGTATGGAGCGGTGTAGAGATCGCCAAGGGGAGTACACTGAAAGCGAAAAAGTTGCTACTATGGAGACATCCAAAAAAACGTCATCAACTCTGGCTATGAACGAGAGAGATAGAAATAGCAGTCATGTCTAAGCTTTTCGGTTGTGTCAAACTTTTGACAAGTAACTGTCACAATTTATAAAATAAACAATGGCTGTCATATGATGTGACAGTTTTGACAAGTAAATAAGGTTATAAATTCGAATAAGAATAGAAATACGTCTTTTTTTTCTTGGCCAACTTTGATGACGTTTTTTTTTTGGATGTCTCTATATAATTGGTAACGAACAAACAGTGTTATGACTGCAGTTCGGTTATTTAATAGCCACACCTCGTACAACTCTATGATAATTAAAGTATAAACCGTATTTTTAAGCTCGTATTTCTTGCCCCTGTATACCTCCGCCACTGACCGTGCCTAGAATGCGCACTGGACTCCAATGTCCACCAATTCCCGTGCGGGAACAGAGGACGCCTTAATGTAATTTCTCCATAAGATAGGGAGATATTCCGATGTTAACAGATGTCCATTTAGTTTTCTACCTACTGTTGGTGAAACGGGGCGACCGCCGCATTGAAAACAAATTTTTGTCGTGAGTGACTAACTCATGAGTTCGTGTGTCGTATTTACATATTACCTGATTTTGTGTGAAGTTTTGGAATAATGACACAGTCGTTACCATTTGTGAATAGACTGATTATTGAAATTACGACGACTCTAAAATAGACGGATCACATATTTTATCTATTCCTTGCAATCGTCGGTATATATTTCGTAATTGCCGAGAGTATAAATGACATTTATATTCGAATATTCATCAAAATAATATACCATAAAAAATATAAGGAATTTTAGTTTGCAGATTGTTTGCGCATATAGTCTTCAGTAGTATGTAGTCGTGGAACGTGGTCGACAGTATTTACTTTTGACGTTTTCCTTTTGCCAAATATGTATCCGATTTTCCATTGCCTACTAGTTTTCATGTAAAAAATAATAATGTACTGATATTAGTGACAACAAACGACTATTAGTGATATAAACCACTGTGCGAAATTCGTGAAAATAATATACCTTTAACTTCAGTAGATGTGGAAGGATCATTTCCCTCTACAACCGTATATACAGGCCAAATCGCTCACGTTTAACGAGAATAAATACAGAGAGACTACTGGTCGTGGCAACGTACGCTCAAGCAGTGAAGGCAGATTTTGATCTCATATGTCATCTTTTGTCAATAACTTGACGGATTACGAGTCCGGCTCTGCGTTATAGCACACTTTCCGAACCCTAAAAAATGATTCACCTAGTTTAGGCGACTGCTGTCCAAAATGATATAAAGTGTATCCAAAATAAATCGGAACAGATGAAAAAAGTCGAAAAAGCTGGTGTCTTTGACGAGACACTAAAAGTAAAAATAGTAAATAGTAAAAAAAATAAACTAAAACTTAAGTTTTTATTGCCTTAAGTATATACAGTGTGGAAATAAAGTATGGAACCTGTGAATTATTTCAAAAACTGATAATTTTTGGAAAAAACGCTCGGACATGTCCATTGAGTTTTTTTCCAAGGAACATTTTGGTGGACTTAGTTATGCCGGAAAGTGCCGCATGGCGGCGCCACAGGTCACGACTCAATTTTTTTATATTACAAGGGGTATTTTTTGTAACTTTTTTGTAACTTTTTTACAAAGCTGACCTCATTCTATGTAATTTCATGTGCAACTTGTATGGGGTTACTCTCGCTGCCTCCTTTGCACTTGGTGATTGAACATGAGGCCATGAGATCGGCTTACAGACTAACCGGACTTGGCCATTGGATAGGCGAGGAACAAACTACTGGCCACGCCACAATATGGAACAAGGCTACGGAAAACTGTCCAGTACTCCTTATGTTACAGGACAGTGTGGAGCCTACCATTTGTCCCAGTCCAAAACTAGGGATCCAAATCCCTAGTAGAGATGACTGGGATAACACAAATAACACTATATGCCAAAATGGAATCATCTGGTTTACAGACGGCTCCAAAATTGGCGATAAGGCCGGAGCGGGAGTATATGGCAAAACCACGAGGACAAAATTATCTTTTGCCCTCGGGTCACATGCTAGCGTTTTCCAGGCGGAAATATATGCTATCCTAGCATGCGGGATGGAAATCCTAAAGACGGCTCCAAAAAGGAGAACGATTCAAATATGCACGGATAGTCAAGCGGCCTTGATGGCTATTGAATCCAGCAAGGTCAAATCGCGACTCGTCCTTGACTGTAAAAAGATTCTAAATGATCTGGCCAGTTGTAACAGAGTGATACTCACATGGGTACCGGGACACTCAGGTGTCCCGGGAAATGAAGAGGCCGACAGACTGGCCAGACTAGGATCAATAGGGTACCCCATAGGACCTGAACCTATATTAGGGGTCCCCTATTCAATGGGGGTTTCAACCATGAAAGAGCTCCTAAACAAGGAGTTCGAAAAATCATGGCAAGAAACCCCCGGGTATGAGGCAGGCGAAGGCCCATATTACTGGGCCTTCGTTCAGATTAACTCAAAGTCTCCTGGGTATGAACCGAAGAGACATTAGAACGGTGACAGGACTCCTTACAGGCCACTGTCACCTTAAAAGGCACCTCCACATGATAAGGGTCATAGATGATCCTGAATGTGGATGGTGCATGGAGGATGAGGAGACTGCATCTCACATCCTCACAGACTGCCCTGCAATTGCAAGGGTCAGAGAACGGCACTTTGGGAGCTGTGTTCTGAACCCAGAGGATGTTAAGAGGATTCACCCCAGGAAAATATGCGCCTTTGCTAGAGAGGTCGGCATACCTGGGTGAACACTCATGGAATGTGGGTGCACAATGGGCCCGTCAGGCGGCCTAAGTGCATGGGTCTTCCCGCCCACTTTTCGTATTCATTCATTCATTCATGGGGTTACTCGGGAAAGTTTTTTGAGAAAAATCAAGAAAACCGATCCCGGTTAGACATTGAAAGATTCAAGAGTATGACTACCCGTAACTCGTTGAAGTGGGAATAATTCAGAGTACAAATGGTTTGCGCATGCACCTGTGCTGAAAAGTGGGTTTTAAGGGTAGGGGAACGCATGCGCATTTTTGAATTGATTTGAACATTTGAACTGATTTTGAATTCTAGGTACGTCTTGTATTCTTCGACGAGGCATAACAAAACCGTTGTTTTCAAAAGAACATAAATCCAAAAGAACATAAATCCAATATATGGTTTAGTCACGTTTTCACAATTTTTTAATATATTCCCTATATTTTGTTCTAGTTAATTCCACTATGTGCATGTGGAAGTAAAATGGTACTTAACAGGTTTTACAGCGGAATCCTTCAGTTGTATTAAAACTGGACTGACAGCCTAGTCCAATTGATAAAAACACTCCACCTTGCCTTAATTAGTGCAAATGATTTTTTTTCTAGGACTGTTTGGTATGACGTGGGGAGTGTGAATGTTTTCGACCTCGTAAGCCGGGGGGAGAACTTTTGGCAGGCAAAAAACCACTTAGTCCAATTGATAAAAACACTCCACCTTGCCTTAATTAGTGCAAATGATTTTTTTTCTAGGACTGTTTGGTATGACGTGGGGAGTGTGAAAGTTTTCGACCTCGTAAGCCGGGGGGGAGAACTTTTTGGCAGGCAAAAAACCACTTAGTCCAATTGATAAAAACACTCCACCTTGCCTTAATTAGTGCAAATGATTTTTTTTCTAGGACTGTTTGGTATGACGTGGGGAGTGTGAAAGTTTTCGACCTCGTAAGCCGGGGGGAGAACTTTTGGCAGGCAAAAAACCACTTAGTCCAATTGATAAAAACACTCCACCTTGCCTTAATTAGTGCAAATGATTTTTTTTCTAGGACTGTTTGGTATGACGTGGGGAGTGTGAAAGTTTTCGACCTCGTAAGCCGGGGGGAGAACTTTTGGCAGGCAAAAAACCACTTAGTCCAATTGATAAAAACACTCCACCTTGCCTTAATTAGTGCAAATGATTTTTTTCTAGGACTGTTTGGTATGACGTGGGGAGTGTGAAAGTTTTCGACCTCGTAAGCCGGGGGGAGAACTTTTGGCAGGCAAAAAACCACTTAGTCCAATTGATAAAAACACTCCACCTTGCCTTAATTAGTGCAAATGATTTTTTTTCTAGGACTGTTTGGTATGACGTGGGGAGTGTGAAAGTTTTCGACCTCGTAAGCCGGGGGGAGAACTTTTGGCAGGCAAAAAACCACTTAGTCCAATTGATAAAAACACTCCACCTTGCATTAATTAGGGAAAATGATTTTTTTTCTAGGACTGTTTGGTATGACGTGGGGAGTGTGAAAGTTTTCGACCTCGTAAGCCGGGGGGAGAACTTTTGGCAGGCAAAAAACCACTTAGTCCAATTGATAAAAAACACTCCACCTTGCCTTAATTAGTGCAAATGATTTTTTTCTAGGACTGTTTGGTATGACGTGGGGAGTGTGAAAGTTTTCGACCTCGTAAGCCGGGGGAGAACTTTTGGCAGGCAAAAAACCACTTAGTCCAATTGATAAAAACACTCCACCTTGCATTAATTAGGGAAAATGATTTTTTTTTTTTCTAGGACTGTTTGGTATGACGTGGGGAGTGTGAAAGTTTTCGACCTCGTAAGCCGGGGGGAGAACTTTTGGCAGGTAAAAAAGAACTTAGTCCAATTGATAAAAACACTCCACCTTGCATTAATTAGGGAAAATTATTTTTTTTCTAGGACTGTTTGGTATGACGTGGGGAGTGTGAAAGTTTTCGACCTCGTAAGCCGGGGGGGGGGGGGGACAACTTTTGGCAGGCGAAAAACCACGAAATTTTCGTACTTTTTTTTTTTTAGTTTTTTGCTTATATCTCCTAAACGACTCATGCTACAGAAAATTTTATACGTTCCGAAATTAAAGTTTCGGAGAAAAGACAAAATTTCCTATAAAATACATTGGTCATTATTAGTTGCTTTAATTAGCCTTGCATTAATTAGGGAAAATTATTTTTTTCTTTCTAGGACTGTTTGGTATGACGTGGGGAGTGTGAAAGTTTTCGACCTCGTAAGCCGGTGGGGGGGGGGACAACTTTTGGCAGGCGAAAAACCACGAGATTTTCGTACTTTTTTTTTAGTTTTTTTGCTTATATCTCCTAAACGACTCATGCTACAGAAAATTTTATACGTTCCGAAATTAAAGTTTCGGAGAAAAGACAAAATTTCCTATAAAATGCATTGGTCATTATTAGTGTTGACGAATTCAGGAATAGAATAGCAAAGGAGCAAAAATACGTATACATACTATTTACAATTGATATATTGAACTATTTACAGTTTACATTTTCAACCGTTTTGATGGCCCAGGTTGAGGTTCCTCTTCTACTGAAGGTACATCGAAATGCAAGTTATTATCATCTGTCTCCTCGTCAATTGCAACAAAAGTGTTGATTATGAATGTAAAATCATGACTTGGATAATTAAATTGAGTGACGTATTAAAGATAAGAAAAAAGGAATTATTTATATGCAAGGTGATAGTACATGTTAAGATAATTAACCAGTCCATCTTCTGTGGTAACCACATCATCTTCTTCAATTTCAATAGTGGTGTGTTGTTTGTACATGAACTGCCCGAGCAGTTGCGGCATATTGTGGTACACTTCAAGCCAGATTTTCTGCCGGTGCATGCACCGGTGCACCCTTTCTTGCAGCTGCAAAACACCAATTGCAGCAATGATTGAGGTGCCGCTTTTTTTCATTGCTCACGGGAGTGAGACCAAGGCTGTCTCGTTTCCATCCCCATTGAAGCGGGTCCAACTTGTTTCCCAGCCAGCACTGGGAACATTGCAGAAATGTTCTGCGACAATGGTTGTTGGCTGCATCAAGGGTCGGTGGCAGTCGTGGCAAGCTGAACTTCCCCTTTGAAGACATCTTGGTAATTGGTGATACCTCATCTTGTCAAGAGATTGCTCTGTGACTGCACTGGCGCCATACAATGCTACGAAAATACTCGTAACCTTGCTGCTGCTGCCTCATAAAAAGTAGATGTCGCTTTCTTTAATGCAGGGTTGTTTTCAAGGAGGGCACATATTTTGGTCTTTCCATGTCCAAAAGGGAATGACGTGTCACAACTGGAGAAGGCGTGAGGAAAAATAATGTAGTCAGGATCATACTTATATGATGATGTTGAAAGAACATGCCAGGTTTGCCACTCTTTCCTGGTTTCAGCATGTATGTTTCTTTTAATTGAACTAGGAATCCCAGTCAGCAACACAAAAATGTCAACATCTTCGCTGATTATAAATACACAATCGAAATTGGGTGATTGAGACAAAGCTGTTGTCACAATGAGAACATCAGCATCCTCTGCTGCCTGTAATATTATTATGCAATTCGCTTCGAAGTGTGTTTTCAACATCTATATTAGATTGTTTTTGTTTTTCTCATTACCAAAAATTTTTCCTGGGACACAGCAAGGAGAGTCTGAGAGGATTTCTTCGAAGGTGATGTCTACTGAGGTGTTCATTTTGGAACGGCGAACCCTTTCCGAGCTGGGTAGCCATCAAAAACGATGATTACGGTAGGCCCGTAAAAGATAATTGCTAATTTTTGATGACAGAAATTCAATTTATGTGTAAATTCAAAATTAATTTAAAACTCAAAGAGTCTCATCTAAATTCGTCGATTTTCAAACTTCCGTAGAATACCAACCACACGACATACAAAACATTTGAACAATGCATTTTATATAAGCCAAAACCAATGCATTTTATAGAAAATTTTGTCTACTTTAATTTCGGAACGTATAAAATTTTCTGTAGCATGCGTCGTTTAGGAGATATAAGCAAAAAAAAACTAAAAAAAAGTGTTTTTTCGCCTGTCAAAAGTTCTCCCCCCGACTTTCGAGGTCGAAAACTTAGTTTCACACTTCCCACCTTATACCAAACAGTCCTAGAAAAAAATCATTTGCCCTAATGAATGCCAGCTGAACCCTTGAAATATTGAATTTATATTCAATATTTGTTTTTTTCACAGTTTCATAATTTTTTAATATTAAGTGCATGTGGAAGTAAAATGGTACTTAACAGCGGAATCTTTCAGCTGTATTTAAAATGGACTGACCGCCGCGCCGTATAAATTTGATTTTTAACTAATTTTTTATTTCAACCAATAAAATATTTTATTGTAGATCGTTTCATTCAATCAGATCATTGTAGATCCTTCAATTCAATCCCATTAAACTTTTTTTGTCTTCTCAGTATTCAAATTGCTCCGACAGTTCAATTTCACAGTTACAATTGAACTACCTCTGATAAGCTTTTCTGACTTTAAATTATTACCTTATTCGTTCACTAAGACTGTATTCCCTCTAGTAATAAAAATTTATCTGCCAGTAGATACCTAATCAGATGTAATAATGAACAGATAAACAGATAAAATATATTTAGTAGGTGATATTTTTATTCAACTAATAATTCCTACTTCACGTAAACCCAATTATGTAAGTAAAACTGTATTACCCAAGGAAAACCAATATTTGGTACATACAGTGTTCCCCAAAAGGTATGAACCGTATGGGATTTTTTTAACTTTAAAAGGTGAAAACTTAGTTCAGAAAAAAAAAAAAAAAAAAAACATCTGAAATATACAGTCCAAGTCATCGCTATACCTCACCAATTTAAGATTAAAACCTAAAAATTCAAAGAAACCACTTTATTTGTGAAAATGTTGAAAAATGATATTAAGAAAATATGTTGAGAATTTGATTATGTCTAATGTCGACATTTTCCATTTTAGTGTTTTACATTTTTTTTTCAATTGAAAACCATCAAATACTTTTTTGAGTTTGTAGTAGAGTTTTGAGTAGAAATAATATTACGCATTAACCAAACCTACATTAGTCCAAAAGTTATACCAAGTTATGGTAGCCAAGATATAGTGTGTCAAAGTTCTTTAAAAAACACTATTTTTTCACAAAACTTGGTGTGTTTTTTTTGTTTAGGAGAGGAATTTTAATTCGGCATTCAGTTTCACAGAAATCGTAGAGGGCGCTCTCTGCAGTATTCTGAATATATAAAAAAGGACTGTTTAGCGCTTTATAATATTCAAGAGTCACCCCACGTATCAAGACTTGCTTACAAACCCTTAGGGTGGAAAATCTTCAGGGGTGGGTTGTCAAAGTGCTTGAGCTCTGCTTGAGTTGTGCTTGAGTTGTGGAGGGGTGCTTGAGTTGTCAAAGGGTAAAAGTGAGTTGTGGCACCCCACGCCAATTTATTAGGCCGCATTAGGATCAACGAATTCGCCCAACAGAGGTCAAACCACGCAAAACCCTGCGTATATGCAAAGGGGTGGCTAAGTGGGTCTATTAATGGGTTGAAGAGATGGGACAGCGATCAAATATACAGAACTTATTGAGGCGGTCTTAGTGTGTGCCGGGATGGAGTTTTTACCCGACAGTATCTTTCTTAGTCCATCCTATACGTGTCTAAAGTTGCCGTCAAAATCTTGCGAGTTCAAATTATGGGCATTCAAACCAACCCTATAGGCTACCGAAAATTAGAAACCGCAAGTCTCCAACTCAAATAGAACGCAAATGACAATAATCAAAAAAGTGTTACGCTAATTTTAACGAGCAGTTTAATTTTCCCGTTGAATTCTAATATAACGTATTTTCACATTGTATAAACTCATTATAAGTAGTTGTCATACACGTATTATTAAATTTAAGTGTATTATAGGAAACAATTTGGTGTTGAATTACAACAATTAAGAGCTGTGAGAAAGTGAACGAATAGAGACATTTGAAACAAATGAGTGTGATGGTTAGTTGTGAAGGAAGATTATTTAGGTACCGGTAAATTCGTTAGGATCAGCTAATGACCTCCATTAACCACTTTGTCAGATAAGTGTATTGCTAGCGAGATAGCAGTTGTGTGGCCTTTGTTTTGCTTTTCTATCCGTAGTAAAGAAGGGTAGTATAATAATAAAACGGGGCAACGAGATTTTTTAGACACATTCAATCTAGCAACTTGTATTGCAAACTTAACGTGTAAGGCAAATTTAAGGACAATTTTTGTCAATTTTGTTTGACTGTGAAGAAATGTTTAAGCCCTTGCTCTCGATGTTATTGTAACAGATTATAATATACAGGATGAGTCAGAAAAAAATGGGACAAGACTAAACTAGAGATATTAAACACCAAAATATTATGATTCAGCTCAACATGCCTTATACCAATGTCGTTAGTTTAAGAGATACAGTGTGTTTAAAGTTTCAATTTTATTCTGAAATTTCTCAATAACTGAAAAAGTTTTGATAGTATAAATGTGAAAATTGGTAGTTTTATGTTTTTTTGGTGTGATAATTACGAGTTTTTTAGCTTATTTTGACGTTGCATCCAGAGGGCGCTAGTTTCACCATATTATTCAGGTAAATTAAAACATTTTTTTTATCTGTTAAGTCATGCGTAAAACAAGATTAATCTGAAAGGGCGCTCAATTCTACAGAGAAAACGTACTCTTATTTAGGTCGTCTAAATCTATCGGTTTTTGAGTTATTTGCATTTAAAAGGTTCAATGTATTTTGTTATGATTGTTATATTTTTGAAAGGTGAAAAGATACCGAGGAGCAATCAAAGCAACAGTAACTAACAGTATCAATTATCGCTACATTTATTGGTACAATTATTGACACCTACCTCAATACATTTTAAAATACACCTTCTTAAATGTTTGAATGGGCGCATTCAGGGATGCTCAGCCGATGACCCCTATGTGTTAGTAGTTAGCCTTTTCTGACAGTCAGCGGCTTAACACTCCCTGAATCGTTTGTATGAGTTTCGCATAGATCTAGAAAACGTAATATGTTCTATGGCATAGATAACGTTCATGAATCATGGATTCATAATTCCCTGCCGTGTTCGGTGCTTAAAGACACTTAAAGGACAAAGGTTCGTTTTCTTTTCCATAACTTTTGTTTAAAAACAAGCAATATTTTCTTTTCTATAACTTTTGTTTAAAAGTAGGTTAAAATTCAGTTGCTCACACAGCACAGATAAAACGACAGAGAGAATCATGATAGAATTATTGTCAAGTGAGCATCTCAGCTATAATATTTTAGGCTTAGTAAATTGGTCAACCGCTGAGATCAAAAAAAGTGTCAGCCACGTCCATTCAGGGAAGTAGCTAAGTTAGCTACTCAGCCGCTGAGCGTCCCTGAATGCGCCCAGTGTTAAACAAAATTTCCATATTATTTTTAAATGTATTCGCGGCTTCTTGTATTCTCTGCCGCAAATCCTGAAGAGACTTAACTTCTTCCTGATAAACTAAACCTTCAAATTTGACCATATAGAGAAGACCAGAGGGTTTAGGTCTGGGATTTTCGGTGGCCAAACAAATTCACTTCCACGGCCAATCCACCGATGAAGAAAATGTTTATGTAAATATTGGCGTACTGGTAAGGCAAAATGTGGTGGCCATCCGTCGTGCATAAATCGCATGTGTTCTCTTAATGTGAGTGGTACATCGGTTTGCATATTTTGTAGAAACCGAACAAATAGTAGACGAGCTGGTAAATCTTGAGGCAATAACTGCTGAACAGGAATATAATTATATGGATGGAGCATTTCTTTTTCCAAAATTCTACAAATAGACAATTGGCTTGGCCCCGTTGCCGCACTTAACTGACGAGTACTCAGACCTGGATTTTCCGAAACACGAATTAAAATTTCATCTTCTCCCACTGAGATTGTTTTCGGAGTACCATGGTAACTTTTTGGGCGAAAAGACCCAGTTTCGCCTAAGCGGTTGTAAAGATTTCTGAAAAGTTTATGATTGTATATGTCCGTTAAAATTTACCTGAGCAAAAATACAAATCATCAATCAGGCATCTCACTGTTAGAAAAATTATTATATCGCGGTATTTTTTGATTAATAGCTAGTCCTCTTGCTTAAATCATAATCAACTTGTACTCTCACACACACAATAGATAAATAATTTTATGATGTAAATTTGACAAATGTTCACTCAAGCCTACTTAGAAAAAATATAGCAATATCAGCGCCTGAAAAAAAAAAAATCAACAAAATACTTTGAATCTTTTAAATGCATATAATTTAAAAAACACTTTTAGATTCTCAACTTGTTTTACGCATGGCTTAGCAGAAAAAAAATGCTTTAATTTACCTAAATAATACAACGCCAAAATAAACTTAAATTTCGTAATTCTCACACCAAAAAACATAAAACTACCATTTTTCAGATTTATACTATGAAAACATTCTTAATTATTAAGAAATTTCAGAATAAAATTTAAACTTTGAACACGCTGTATCACTTAAACCATCGACATTGGTATAAGGCATGTTGAGCTCAATCAAAATATTTTAATAATATGTAAATTTGACAAATGTTGACAAAGCCTACTTAGAAAAAAATATAACAATATCAGCGCCTGAAAAAAAAATCAACAAAATACATTGAACCTTTTAAATGCAAATAACTTAAAAAACCGATAGATTTAGACGACCTAAACATAAGTACCTTTTCTCTGTAGAATTGAGGGTTCTTTTAGATTCTCGACTTGTTTTATGCATGACTCAACACATAAAAAAATATTTTAATATACCAAAATAATACGGTGAAACTAGCACCCGCTAGGAGCAATGTCAAAATAAGCTTAAAATTCGTAATTCTCACACCAAAAAAACATAAAACTACCAAGTTTCAGATTTATACTATCAAAACTTTCTTAATTATCGAGATTTTAGAATAAAATTTAAACTTCGAACAGACTGTATCTCTTCAACTAGCGACATTGGTATAAGGCATGTTAAGCTCAATCATAATATATTGGTGTTTTGTCAGTTTGTATCTCCAGTT
Organism: Aromia moschata; assembly: GCA_029963805.1. Taxonomy (NCBI): domain Eukaryota; kingdom Metazoa; phylum Arthropoda; class Insecta; order Coleoptera; family Cerambycidae; genus Aromia; species Aromia moschata. The sequence continues at coordinate 169,036 of JAPWTK010000559.1, forward strand.
TAGTCTTGTCCCATTCTTTCTGACTCACCCTGTATACGTGATTTTTGCCACTCGTTGTCCATTTTCCTCTGCATCTATGAAATTTTGCTTCAACATATCAGAAAAACAACTTAATATCAAATTCAGTTTCAGCATGCAAAAATATATAGGTATTGAAGGGCCCTATCCAAAAAACACATGACACACACACACAGACATTTTTTAATTGGGTACGCCATTTTGATTTTCGCAACTTTAAAATATTATTCGAATGCCCTTAAGGGCTCTGAACATGCACCGTCACAAATTTGTTTCAATCTGGTGAAACCGGTGTGTTTCAGTAGGACACTTGTGGTCTTTTTTTTAACGCACTAATTTTTTACATCATCTATAGCGTGTAACACTTATTTAACACTCAACTATTCAGTCTTGCATTTTTTCTGTGGCGTCATGTAATGGTTTACCTATAGTATTTGAAAATCATTTTTAAATCAATGAATGCATTGAGAAATTTATTGCATAAATCCAAGCATAATAAAACAAAACATCTAAGAAAAAACGCATATTCCCTATTTCTATCCTTACTTATCATATTAATTAATCAGTGGCGGTGCGTGATATTTCAGTTAGCCATATCTTGAAAACGACGCATGGGACCCTCTTCACTTTTTAGGTGATGACTATACACCTCTTACAGACAGGATTTATAGTGAAAAAAACCGTCAGCAAAGTTTGCGAAAAAAATTTCAAAACCACTGGAGCACTCCCTGGGTTCTCAGTAACGCTCTGTGGGATATTTGCAGTATATTTTTTTTTCATAATCTAGAAACAAATGAATGCATTGAGAAATTTATTGCATAAATCCAAGCATAATAAAACAAAACCTCTAAGAAAAAACGCATATTCCCTATTTCTATCCTTACTTATCATATTAATTAATCAGTGGCGGTGCGTGATATTTCAGTTAGCCATATCTTGAAAACGACGCATGGGACCCTCTTCACTTTTTAGGTGATGACTATACACCTCTTACAGACAGGATTTATAGTGAAAAAACCGTCAGCAAAGTTTGCGAAAAAAATTTCAAAACCACTGGAGCACTCCTGGGTTCTCAGTAACGCTCTGTGGGATATTTGCAGTATATTTTTTTTCATAATCTAGAAACAAATATAAGGAGGCGTTTTTCGATTTGTTGCAAAATATTTTTTTTTCAAAAAGTTATGGCCATTTTAATTTTAATTTTATAGGAACATTTTGTTTCCCAAATGTATCACGCACCGCCACTGTAATTAATACACGGTGGAGACTTTAACTGGAATATATTCGCTAGCGGGGTGGTGAATGATTTTTCAAAAAAATTCCCGAGACACCTCAACTTTTAAATGTATTTACCAACATTTTGCAAGTAATATGAAAAAATATAGCCCTTCAGGGGTGGCCGAAACCACCCTCGACATGATTTTTTCAAATGCAACCCTATGGCTTGTGACCCATCATTGTAAAGCTGGTGGAAAGAGGAATCCAACGCATTGATCAAATTTTAATTTTTAGTATGTTTGTAGGGTTGCATACAATTAAAAGAATTTAAAAATTAAATTTATTTTCAACGTAACAATTGTTCAAAATGTGCACCATTCACTTGTTGGCAGCATCCCAGTCTGTGGTAGGTTTCGTCCCTTACATTATGCAACATTTGCGGTGTTATTTTTCCGATTTCCTCTCTTATCCTTTCCTGCAGATCTGCTCTGTTGTTGGGTTTCTGAATGTAAACCCTACTTTTAAGATGTCCCCACAAAAAGAAATCCAGTGGTGTAAGATCTGGAGATCTTGCTGGCCACTCAATATTACCTCGCCTCCCAATCCACCTACCGGGAAAAATTCTGTCCAGATACTGACGAACAATTGCAGCATAGTGTGGTGGGGCCCCATCTTGCTGAAACCATAACCTCTCGTCGGTCAAGTTAGGGTTTAAGGGGTTTGGAAATAAATGACATAGCACTGGCATTTGTTCGTGCTGGAGTAAACGCAAGTATCTGGCTCCATTAAGAGTGTCATCAAAGATCAAATGGTCCTACAATTCTATCTTGTATTATTCCGGCCCACACATTAGTTTTCTGTGGGCGCTGAGTATGAAGTTCCCTCATCCAATGGGGGTTCTCTTCAGCCCAGTAACGACAATTTTGGCGATTTACGTGCCCATTTAATGTAAACGTAGCCTCGTCAAACTGGTTTTGATCAATACAATCAATTCAAAATTTTGATCAATAAATCGCAAAATTCCACTCGTAGATCTGGATCATATTCAAGTAGCTCTTGAACAGCTTGCATTTTATATGGGCATTTTTTTCTCATATTTAAGTATTTTTAAAACTGTTTTGTGATTAAGATTACTATCACGGGCCAGTTGACGGGCTGGAGTGATTGGATTTTCTTCTAGAGCAAGCAACAAATTCAACTTCGTGTCGTCATCAACAACAGCCTGCCTCTTACTCGGTACTTTCCTGACATGACCCATCTCTCGATATTGTGCCTCAATTTTACTAATGGTACCTTGATTTAGTGGTGGCAAGTCAGGATGCGTTTCTCGAAACAAGCGAACAACTTCGCATTGAGTTCGCGCCCTATCACCATATCCAATCATCATCAAAATTTCGATTTTTAGTGATTCAGTTAAATAAGACATTTTCACCAATTTGAAATAACACTTCGTTTCAAACTCTGAATACAACATACAAACTAAATTACTCTTTGCGGCCGTGTAAAAACACTAGCAAAAAATAACAAATATCAGTTGTGGCAAAAAATTGCTTGGAATTTTTTGTGGGGACATATGAAAAGTAAGGTTTACAGTCCAAAACTAAACAACACACATTTTGAGTATGAAATTGTTGCGTTAAAAATAAATTAAACTATAAAATTACGTTTTAATTGTATGCAACCCTCAAACATACTAAAAATTAAAATTTGATCAGTACGTTGGATTCCTCTTTCCACCAGCTTTACAATGAGGGGTCACAAGCCATAGGGTTGCATTTGAAAAATTCATGTCGAGGGTGGTTTCAGCCTCCCCTGAAGGGCTATATTTTTCATATTACATGCAAAATGTAGGTAAATACATTTAAAAGTTGACGTGTCTCGGGAATTTTTTGAAAAATCATTCACCACCCCGCTAGCGAATATACTCGTATTCCAGTTAAAGTCTCCACCGTGTATATTCCGTCCTTGCAAAACTGTATCAAAAACATGTAGTTAGTTTAATCTCCATTACTGTCAGAAAACGATAGAAAATAAATACCCACGAAATTATTTATTATATTTTCATTTATTTTTTATTTACGAGTTACGAAGCTTTCAAACTAAGCTGGGTTGACACTGGCTGTAACGATATTGTCGTAACGAAACAAGGATGACTCCAATATCTTAATGGTTATTATGCTGCAACATTAATAATTCTCTGAGACACTATTGTGTCATGTAATAAATAGGACTCCTTATAAATATCATACTTTCAAAACCGTGCACCATCAATCATTATATTGGCAGTGCGGTTCCTGTTTAAGGAAATATCCGAGCCGTTCTTCTAGGGGTAGACAAAATAAAAATAAATGGTTTTCAAATATTTCGGGTTTCCTCAAAACATTCGGCTCATCCCATAATTTATTGTGCATAGACTGTATACATGGTGTCCCAGATCCCAAATTACACGAAATGTAATTAAAACAGTGTAACCAATCTACTTTTTCCATTCATGCATATTTCTGATCTTATTTTATTCGTTAGTTTAATACGCACGCCAGGTTTCTCTTGACATTTTTTTGTTATATTATTTATCTCCTGTAGAGCTAGGAGAATTGGAACATTTTAGTGGATGGAAAGACATTTTAGGTCTAAATTAAGTGGTTAAAAGTGTTCAAGTGTGAATTTTATTTATAAACAGTTTTCCAATATAGGCTACGGGCCGATGTTGACAGGCTGTGGCGGCTGTGTGGTTTTGGCAGCGGCTGTCAAATATGTTGTTTATTATTCAGTCACTGCTGCCAAATCACCATGGCTAGTTACACGATTGAGCAGCACGTCCAAATGATAAAACTTCATTATCAAAATGAATGTTCGTTAGTGAAAGCGTTGCGCGGGTTGCGCCTATTTTACATCCCGACGCACAGTGAGTTAGTATCGGAAAATCCTGGCCAAAAATCGAAACACCAAGTTCGTTATATTCTGTTTTAATTCACGTAGCTTTGTGAAGCATTACACGTTTCCTGCGTGTAATACTGAAACGACAGCTACCTAGGTTTTATACCTGCCGTTCTACGTTAGTCGGAAGTTGGCCACCTTCGAGTGCGTAACGGTACGAGAATCGGTCCCGAAATACTCAACTTTCGCGTGTTGTGAATTTTTGCTACCACAAGGTGTATTTCCGACTTCCGACGAAAAAAAAATGGAGGCTACTCTTGAAGGGATGTAAAATATTATCTATGCATTGAAATTCAAATTTTTGTATTTCTTATTATGGAAAATAAATGTTAACTCTGCGTTTATAATACAAACGCGCATGTTAAGGTAGCGAAAGAAAAGTAGGAAAATAGTTTGTCTCTACAGATCACTAACACTAATTCACAATTTAACATGTGGGAAATATTAGTGGAATAAGAAATTCATAAAAATTGGCTGCTCGAAACTGCTCATTTCAGTGAAATATGCAAAAATAGAAAGGCATGTCTAATAGAGCGTTCTCGGGGCAATTCTAACTGTACCTGCGTCAAAGCAGGTGTTCATCCCCAACACAATAGTAAGTCCCAACCAAGGGGAAATGTATATACCTGGTGTACACTATTGACCAGTGGAATGAGAAATATAGGGTGTCTCAATGTTCCGTGAAATATATATATTTTTTATTTTATACTAGTTGACCTAATCCAACTTAACTGAGGTTCTCTGCGATCAATTTTTAACACAAAATAATTTTAGTAACCTAATGTAACTTAACCGAAGACACGTTGCGTGCAATTGTAGGTTCCAAAAAGTTCTTACTTTTGGCCCTCTATTTCTTCAGGGAGTTAGATTAAAATCTTATTAATGAAAAATATAAATAATCTTATTCGAATCAAAATATATAGCTTTTTAAGAAAATTTTACTTCCGGTTCTCTACCTGTTTTTTTCGGTAAGGAGATTTAGTTGAAATTATATAAGCAGAAAATATCAATGCTCTAATTTTGATCATAATAAGTACCTTTTTATCGCGAAAAAATGGTTACATGAGGTTGCTGCCGGTCCGCCATTTTGTTTCCCTTTCGAGGAGAGTATTAAATTGAAATCTTATTTACAGAAAGTATAGGTATGAATACTCTAATTTGGATTTTTAAAAGTTGCTTTTATCGCAAAAAGCGGTTACTTTCGGGCCGCCATTTTGTTTTTTTTTTTTTTGAAATATAAAGTACAAAATTGAAATCAGCGACCCAAAAAACATGAAATTCGATATAGTTTGACGCATTTTCTACCTTTCTCGATTTTTGGCCAGGACTTTCCGATTCTAACCCACTGTGCGACGGCCCATTTTAAGTCAACTCTCCAGCGTTTGGTGGCCAAATTCGAGACGACCGGTTCGGCAAACAATCTGCCAACACCAGTACGTCAAAGGAACGCCAGATCGGCAGAGAACATCGCCGCTGTCCGTATATGTGTTGCAATGTAACCCTGGGGGTTGTATTGGCAATCACCCCTAGAGCCTACAGAACGTAGCTCCAACTAGCTCAGGGGAGTCGTGAGTACGTGATTTCTAGTTTAATATAGCAACCGTAACCTGAAAAAATAGTTGGGCGCCAGCTAATGAAAAGACAACACAATCTTTAGGTTAAGATAAAATTACTATATTTAAAATGAGGTACATATAGATAAGCTGCAAAACTTGTGTACAAAACAAATTAACCTCATATACAATCGTATCTAGCTCTGATAAAGATTTGAACAGTAGATGGAGCACTTCTTCTGGCCAGAACTTAATTACGGAAAGAATTTACCCTTGGTATACTGGGGAGATGAGATTTGGGGTGGTCTGGTGGTCTGTTGACGCCTTAAGCCCACGGCTTGGTGACTGCACGTGCACGGCTGGGTGACTACACGAGTCAGCAGGTCAGCAACACCTTCGTCACACGAGGGGATCCACCAACTCACACTCTTATAGCTTTCACGGTACTTCTTCCTTCCAAGGTTAATGGCTCAGCAAGATGGCATGAAAAGTTCAAAACACGAAAATAGTAACAGAGCTAGGTGAGGTTTGGTTACAACAGTATAGCAGGAAACTTACAAGTTTCGCAACTCAGCATACTAATATAAAATCTTACTTAAAAATAATCAGTGTAAACTTATATATCTAAGATACTAATTATATTAAAAATTCCAAAAGTTATGATACTAAATTACATTAAAATTCAAAATTATTCTACTCAATTACAAAGGACGACTGGTATATGAAACCAGAATATCTAAAATAACGGAATGAAGTCAAATTTAGATTAACAAGATAATATTTTTTTTCTGCGATAAAAGAGATAATTTGAGTTCGAAACGAACGCTCAGGGCAAATTACACCCCTGTCCAGGACAGCAGTATAGCTCCCAGTCAGCGGTTGATTCAACGATAAATAAAAAAAACAAAAAAAATCAAAATCGAAACACTGTTAATTTCTGTGGAGAAAATTCATTACCATTCAAGCTGTGTAAAACAAAAATTACAAAAATTCCATCAAAAGATACACAAATACCAAGCCGGAACGAGAGATATGGGCTCTAGCTATAAAAAAATTCCTGAATAAATTCAGGTAAATTCAGGTAAGGTTTTAAATTGTTTTACAAATTTTGATTAACTCAAAAGGTATATAAACCAGAAAAAACAATGAACCTTACCTGAACTTAAGATTCCGGGACCTCGTGGCTGCTGCAAATTTTTCCTGTCCTTGAAAACCAAAATGGCCCGTCACAGCGGCGAGTCCGTTATGGAAGTCTATAGCCCCTATCAATCGCTCAACAGGTGGAAAATTGTGGATATATTACGGCCATACGGTATATAACCTGTAAAATTCAGGACATCAATATCTGTTCTATACAGTATTAAACCTGAAAATTAAGCACACGAACGTTCTTTGATTAACTCAAAAGGCACCTCGTGTCCACCGTAATTCCTAAAGTAATCGCATAAATATACCAAAAAAAATATTATCACACACAGCTAGAATTCCTTATTCTACCAAATATTTCTCAACAGAAAGTACCAAATATCTAATGATTACCAAAAATAAGTCAGATTATCATTAAATTCATCAAACCAAAGATATCGTTAAATCACCCACTCACCTGATCGACGGTCGTTTCTCAACTCTCTCTGCCGTTTTACCAGCGTACATATATCTCGACTCTCTCACGACTGCGCAAAATATAGAAGCTAAAAGTCTGTAGAAGGCTATGGCTTGAAGTATATTAATCTATAGAAGCACATACCAGCTGAAGTGAGACAACGGATTCAGACAGATGCTTACCCTTTTCCTTTTAAAACATAATACATACCTGATAAAGGAGAGTGTAACGAAATTAACTAAAATTTCGTTACAGTGTGCAGGTGAACCCGAGGCAGTCAGTTCCTCGTCGTGCACAAGAACTCGGCCTTTTGCAGACTTCAACTTGGCGAATTTTTCGTCGGGACTTGGGCCTGTACCCGTACAAGTTCCAACTAACCCAGGAGCTCAAAGTTAATGACCATAGACAACGCCAGTTGTTCGCTTACTGGGCTTCGGAGCGTTTGGAAGAGGACCCCAATTTTGGTCGAAAAATCATCTTTAGTGACGAGGCGAATTTTTGGATGAATGGATACGTTAACAAGCAAAATTTCCGTATATGGAACGACGCAAACCCACACGAGGTTCACCCGGTGGCACTGCATCCACAAAAAGTTACTGTTTGGTGCGGATTTTGGGCCGGCGGCATCATTGGTCCGTACTTTTTCGAAAACGACGTTGGTGTCACATCACTGTCAACGGCGACCGGTACAGATCTATGCTAACCAATTTCTTTTGGCCCAGAAATGAACGATATGGACGTGGACGACATGTGGTTTCAGCAGGACGGCGCTACGTGCCACACAGCGAACGCCACGATGACCATTCTGCATGAACGATTTGTGGGTATGGTAATCTCTCGTGGACGTAACGTGAATGGCCACCAAAATCGTGCGATTTAACCCGCTAAACTTTTTCTTGTGGGGTTTTCTGAAGTCGTAGGTGCATGCCGATAAGCCGCAATCGACTGGTGTCCTCAAAGTGAATATAACCCAGGCCATCTCTCAAATTAGGCCGGACCTATGCGGCAAAGTCATTGAAAATTGGACCTGTCGCATACGTGCCGCCGTGAGAGCCGCGGCAGATATTTGAACGATGTCATATTCCATACATAATGGCATACATGCAGGGATTGCAATCCGGCACAAATTTCAATCCCGCCGGATCCGGCCGTATTGGTTCCATCAAAATCATTTTGCTTTTTCATTCCAAAATCAACTGTATAAAAGATGATCAAGTGAATGTATTACAAAGTATATATATAAAAAAAAACGTTTATTTCTTATGACATCAACTTTATTCACACTGTTATAATTAATCAACATGTACGTATGAATCAGCAATAAAAATTTAGTAGATATAATGTAACTAGTTAGATTGTAATTGTTATATTAGTTTAGTAATAATTAGAAATGACGGGCGGTTAAGTTCAGTTTCACTTGCTAGATTTCACAAATAACAACATCAATGATATCTTTTAATGTAACTTACATAATATGGAGACATCAAAAAAAAACGTCATCAAAGTTGGCCGAGGAAAAAAAGACGTATTTCTATTCTTGATCGAATTTATAACCTTATTTACTTGTCAAGACTGTCACATCATATGACAGCCATTGTTTATTTTACAAATTGTGACAGTCACTTGTCAAAAGTTTGACATAACCGAAAAGCTTAGACATGACCGCTATTTCCATCTCTCTCGTTCATAGCCAGAGTTGATGACGTTTTTTTTGGATGTTTCTATATTATAAATCCATAAAAAAAATGTCGTCAAATCTGGTTCTGAACGAGAAAGATGGAAATAGCAGTTATGTTGAAGCTCAAAATGAAACTTTGTTGTTGTCAAACATTTGACAAGTAGCTGTCAGAATTGTAAAATAACTAATGACTGTCACATACATATAATGTAACAGCCTTGACAATTCAATAAGGTTATAAGATTAAAAATAGAAATACGTCTTTTTTTGCTCGTCCAACTTTGATGACTTTTTTTTGGATGGCTCGTTCTGAGTAACTTATATTAATTCTAACTAAAATCAAGCTTATCAACTGAGATCACAATAATCTCAGTTGATAAGTTTATGTAATTTCATAAGATTATGTAATTTAGGGACGCCATACAGGCAGTTTCATTCTTATAATTGTGACAGTCACCAAAAATCTGTTTAATCAATGGCGCAGTTGTCACAATACTGAGTGGATAAACTTCTTTTTTAACATACTTACTTTAAATTATTATTTTAAGTAAAACAATCATAAAAAAATCACTTACTTTTGAAAAAATTATCTTAGAAAACAAATACTATTAATTTTATCATCTTCTAGTCGACTTCTTACAGAGCTACAAGTGTAACCAGTGGCTGACAAGGCACTTTCTGCTTCTACTCGTACACCAGTATTTTATTATCAACAAATTCATGTCTCATGTATTTTTTTTTAATTTACCGGATCCGGTGACTTTGGTGATCCGGCAAATTGGTGCCGGATCGGATAGATGTCTTATGATGCCGGATCCGCCAGATTACCGGATCCGGTTTTCCGGATTGCAATCCCTACATACACGGGTGTTTCAAATAAAAAAGAATTTCGGTGATACCTCACACACATCTTGTTTTATTCCATTTCAACATCGACCCGCCCTTATTGGAAAACCCTTTAGCTGTTAACAATTCGATTACTTAGTTGAATTTATTTCACCAATATCGCTAACTGCCCGATACAATAAAGTTCGGGTGCAGGGTTTCAAGGCGTTTTAGACGTATCCCGGACACACTAACACCTCGTAAAACCCTTCAAATCCGCGGCGAAACCGCGCTACCGTGTTTCTGCGGCTTAACGCCAGCTAAATTCTGGTCCATCTATCATTCCGAGTGAACATTAAGGCGGCTGTTTCGTGTGCATATGCTGGGCGAACATATCAAATATTTACATGGCTGCAATGTGCAAGGTGTCCCAGGTACATTGCTCGCGTGAATTATAGTTATTTGTTCTCTCTTTTTGCAAAACCGTAACACAAGAATAGGGGCAAAACTATTTTACAAGTATATGCGATACCAAGATAAGGTAGTCATATCAAATAATAATAATAGCCACTCCTTCCCACACAGATCCCTGAGAGGACCTAAGGGGTTACTCTTCGGAGTAATTATAGGGTGAGTATTATTATTATTAGTATTATATCCAAGAATCCAATGTGCTTGTAAAACTTGAAACTGAATTTTTTTGTAATATATTCATGACAAAATAACTTTAACAAAAAAAATCGCTAGAATCTCTGGAAATTGAAAATGAATAATCACTAAAAATTGAGGATTTCTTTCTTTTGCGATTTTACGATTTATAAATAAATAATGGATCACTTGAGTGAGAAGCAAGGAGCATTTTAATAATAAGGAGGCATGGAGACATGCAGAGATCCCAAAACCACGTTGGTGTAATGATGCTTAATGAATTGTACCACAACAGATCTCCCGTAAATTTCTACAATTACTTACTTCTTTTGGGCTTTTACGATTTATTAGTAAATAATCTCATTGGGAAGCCACAAAGCGCTGGAGACGGTTCTTCCATTCCTCATAGCAGTGCTGGAACTAATGTACAATGGCCTTCAGCTGGTCAGTTACAGCTGTTTGAATGTTTTCTATGGTCCCTAAATGACGTCCCTTGAGGTGATTCTTCAATCTCGGGAAGAAAAAAGTCACAAGGACTCAAGTCAGGTGAATAAGGAGGCTGAGAAGCCACATGGATGTTTTTACTGGCTAAAAACGCGTTTACTGAAATGACAAGTCGCATGCAACATCCAGTTGTTCTTGATGTTTGGTCTCACACGCTATTTTTCACTGGCTATTTTTTAAAGTTTATCAAGAACCTCTCTGTAAAAGTGTTGATTTACTGTTTGGCCTAGAGGCACACATTCTTTGTGGACAAATCTCTGGACAAATCAGCATGTATTCGATCTTTGACTTGCTCATTCTGGCTTTTTTGGGTCTTGGAGAGCTTGAAGTGTACCATTCCATGTTTTGATGTGTGTTTTCCGGGTCTTACTCAAACACCCAAGTCTCGTCACCAGTAATGATATGTTCCATAGAATGGGGATCATTTTCAATCGATTCCAAAAAGTCAAGACGCCTTTCTCTCCTGATGTCCTTTTGTCCCTGCGAAAGGTTTTTTCGAACCATTTTTGCGCAGATTTTTCTCATCCCCAATTCGTTAGTCGAAATCTCATGAACAGTGGTGTGATTCAAATTTAACTCTTCCCCGATCATTTGTGTCTTCAACCGACCATCTAAACGCACAAGATCTCGTGTTTTATCGACATTTTCATCAGTTCTTGAAGATGAAGGCCTTCCGTTGCGTGGTTAATCTTCAATTGACTATTTTCCTTTTGAAAATGCTTTAAACCACCGAAAAAACCTGGGTTCTTGAAAAAACACTGTCTCCGTAGGCGTGTTGAAGTTTTGCAAAAGTATCCTTTGCTCTGTATCCAAGTTTAAGGCAAAACCTGAGAGCACACCGTTGCTCAAAATTTATGTCACTTATTTTTAAAATGAACTAGAAAAAAATATTTATGACAACAGTCACGAAGAACAAACAAATGACTCTAACAAGTTCAAACTGGTACTGAAGGTGCATTACATAACCTACCTCCTTTCCCAGTCCCATCTCCGCAGTGTTGCTAGATCGGGCGCTATGTTGCCAGTCTCATTACTTAATTTACACAACTCGTATATTTCGTCAAAATCCGACTGCGACAAAGGCTCTTCATCTGTGACAAAATTTTATTGCCCATAACATGATGAAGCAAGTTATATTTTGCGGCAACTACTCCATGCCAGCTTTCACAGGAAATAATTCACAATTAACAACTGTGGAATCAAATCACTCTCGCAAAAGGACCCATTCAAAAAGCATTTCCTAACTGTTATGTTTCAATCAGGACAATTATGTCGAATTCTCTTTTGATCTCATTTAAAAATAAACACAAATTATTGAAATGTTTTCATCTTTTTAATAGTAATAGGCAAATACATATCTGAAATTAAAAAATATATACAATGTGGGGAGATTTTAATTTTAATCTCCCCATTAATTTTAATCTCCCCACCGGAATTTCTCAGAACCTAAGCTAGATACGAAAAAAACGTTCAAACAAAATTTGGAGGGAGCAGAGGGGGCCACGCACTAGTGCCAACGACTTTGACCTTGAACCTGATGTTCAAGGTTATTTCAAGGTCAAAGTTTTTTTTTATGGGAACACCTACTTTTGATCCCGGATTTGAAAAGAGCGGGAAATTGTATGTCCAAAATGGTACTTGTCAACAAGGTCATGGCAAGGTCAAATGAAGGTCAAATTTTCGAAAATTGTTCGAGGGCTAGCTCGGGATAGAGATTGGAAACAGTAAATATTTTCTGATTGCCAGGGTCGAATAAGGTCACTTCCTGATACCAATGACCTTGACGGTAAACCCGGTTTTTAAGTTTATTTCAAGGTCAAAGTGATTTATCAAGCGTGAAACCCTACTTTTGACCTCTGATTTGAAAAAAAGCAAGATAAATTCGCCGAAAATGATGTTTCTGTCAAGGTGATAATAGCTAGCCCACGTTATTTAACAATTTTCGAAAATTTGACCTTCATTCGACCTTGCTATGGTCTTGTTGACAAGTACCGTTTTGGACGTAAGATTTCCCGCTCTTTTCAAATATGGGGTTAAAAGTAGGTGTTCCCATTTAGAAAAACCACTTTGACCTTGAAATAACCTTGAAAATCATCTTCAAGGTCAAAGTCTTTGGCACCAGTGCGTGTCACCGTCTGCCCCCTCCAACTTTTGTCTAAACGTTTTTTTCGTATCTAGCTTAGGTTTTGAGAAATTCCTGTGGGGAGATTAAAAAAGGTCCACCCTATATATTTATGTTATCAACGGAAAAGGGTACACTCTAACAAATAATTAAGCTATTTCAAACTTGCTGCTTTGTTCGACTGTATTCGTCACTTTAATCAGTAAATGAATTTCTGGAGTTGCGTAGTCACTGAGGCCGAATTTCGTTAATTGCAGTGCGTATGTGATACTCGCTCCCAGCTTCTCTAAACTAGTGGGTCTGCTTTGGTAGCCACAGCTGTCCCCAAAGAAATCATTCCCCAAGGGTAAAAATCCTGTTATCCTGGCGGGCACTCCAAGTACCCTTTATAACCCTCCCATTTTTCAGCGAATAGCTCATTCCGACAATTGCAAACCTTTGTTAATATACAGAGTGAATAAACAGAATAAAAGCATGCCGACCCCCATTTTTCTCTTTATTTACACAGGCTAACTAGATGAAGAGGGACCGTGTCTGACGTATAAGAGCAAGTGAACCCAAATTCTGTGGTTGGGACGTGTGGAATAAAACACAAGGACTACTTAAACAGGATCTCATTTAGAAAAATCAAACCACGACTTTGATATAACCATGACCTGTTTAAATTTATTTTGCTTTGCGTTTTCCTATGTGACTAATTTTTATTGAAATAGGTATCTATGGCATACGATAGGTAGAGCTCGGGGTTAATAATAATTCCGCTTTTTACCAGGGGCGGCTCCCGGATACCACAATTAGTGCGTTCCGAAATGTTAAACAGGTCTTACCTTATACATGTGATGATGATTGTTGTAGCCCAACTAATCGGCAAAGGAACCATAATCACAAGACACAGAACTTGCATACACACGGTAACAGATGCTTTAACGTGTCCTTACCACCAGTTGCGTTTCCATAAATTATCAATAACTGTTCCATATGTTCAGGAGTTAAGCTCTTGCGTCTGTCACTTATAGCTGCCCGTAGCCATGTGTCCCAACAAGTCACAATAGGTTATACTGGTAGTGGTGTCCTAGGTAGAACGTCCGAAAACGTTTTTCTTCTGGATGTTGCTTTCACAAAATTGTATCATATTCACTTGTATCACATTCAAGACTGTCAACACTAGAGTAACAGTTTCGACAATTCGGTGAAGCCCGTGGGCCAAACATGTGACGTGAATTATAATTATAATTAGTATGTTCTTGAATCTTTCAAATGCACTTTCATGGCTTTTGCCTCATTCAGTCCACTATGCTAGGTATGTTCTGTCCTTTACCATACGTTGTTTCGTCAACGCTAAGCCATATAGGTGCGATTCCGAGATGATTTTTTTTATGTCCTCACACAGTGGTGCTATGTAAAATCGTCTAACTGTTTCTGCAGGTAAACTAACTTCGCGTGCTTTACACTCACAGCGTTCTGGACAACTTGAACTGAACTCGGGACGATCTAATTTGGCAAATGAAATATTACAGGCTTACGTCATTTTGACTAAATCCAAGTTAAATTGTCTTTGTCTCGCGCACTCACACTACCACTTACACAAGCTTTATGTTTGTCTGTAGCGACATGCTGAAAAACATCTGTTTTTACGTGCCACGTCAGTACACTGTCACACACGATACAACGCAATTCACTGCCACTAAAGGTCAGTTCCACAAAATTGTTTATCCCACGCTCCACCGTAACATGTGACGGATGCACATGTCATCAAAGTTGGCCGACCAAAAAAAAAATACGTATTTCTATTCTTGATCTTAAATTTCAATCTTATTTAATTGTCAAGGCTGCTACATTATGTGACAGCCATTATTTATTTTACAATTGTCAAAAGTCATTTGGCAAAAGTTTGACAACAAAATTTCGTTTTGAGCTTCAACATAACCGCTATTTGTATTTCTCCGTTCATAGCCAGATTTGATGACTTTTTTTGGACGGCTCGTTAGACCGGTCCTGGAATCTATTATTAACCTACGGGCTCTCAGATATCATTTCGTTATGCGACAGTTAAAAACATTGTGGAAAATTTGTTATTAAACATAATATCAAAAAACCTTTAAAATTCATATTTTCTTCTAGATAATTTTTTCTCATTTTCTTCTAGATAACTCGTGAACTATTCATTGTAGAGAAAAGTTGAAGAGAAAATAGTTTGGTTATTAAATGTTATTGTTTAGTGCTAGGTTGGAATGTTAAAAATCGTTGTATTTTTGCAAAAATAGCAATTTTCACGATTTTTTTTCCGATAAATTAGATTATACATGCGACCTTCAGATAATGGCTTAGAAAACATTTTTATGTGACAAAACAAACACACCAAATTTCATCCAAATGGATCAGATAGTTTTTGCACAATTTTTGCAATATAGCCATTTGTGGAAGTCCAAACTTTCAGACTGAGACTCCGAAATTTGGGTTCAGCGGAACTTAAAGTTCTTTAATATTTGCATGCAAATTGCTTCATAGATAGAGGCCTACATGCCGGGGACTCAGCTATTTCTTAAAACATATATGTGTAGGCGCATTTTATGCTCACCATATTGAATTAAAAAAAAACTCGAACACGGCCAGTTTTTATTCGAAAGATCTTGAGCTTTGATTCGAAAGTGAGTTCATATTATTATAGTCACATTTCACCTGGGAATTAGCCACTGCATAAACTGTATCATCAATAGGGTCCGGAAACTGTGAAAGAAACACCGATTGTCTTCTTGCTTGAGCGTACGTTACCACAACCAATAGTCTCTCTGCATTTTTTCTCATTAAATGTGAATGATTTGCCCTGTACATATGGTTGTAGAAGGCCGGAGCGGGAGTATATGGCAAAACCACGAGGACAAGATTATCTTTTGCCCTCGGGTCATATGCTAGCGTTTTCCAGGCGGAAATATATGCTATCCTAGCATGCGGGATGGAAATCCTAAAAACGGCTCCAAAAAGGAGAACGATTCAAATATGCACGGACAGTCAAGCGGCCTTAATGGCTAATGAATCCAGCAAGGTCAAATCGCGACTCGTCCTTGACTGTAAAAAGATTCTAAATGATCTGGCCAGTTGCAATAGAATGATACTCACATGGGTACCGGGACACTCAGGTGTCCCGGGAAATGAGGAGGCCGACAGACTGGCCAGAGTAGGATCAATAGGGTACCCCATAGGACCTGAACCTATATTAGGGGTCCCCTATTCAATGGGGGTTTCAACCATGAAAGAGCTCCTAAACAAGGAGTTCGAAAGTCATGGCAAGAAGCCCCGGGTATGAGGCAGGCGAAGACCCATATTATTGGGCATTCGCTCAAATTAACTCAAAGTCTCCTAGGTATGAACCGAAGAGACATTAGAACGGTGACAGGACTCCTTACAGGTCACTGTCATCTTAAAAGGCACCTCCACGTGATAAGGGTCATAGATGATCCTGAATGTGGATGGTGCATGGAGGATGAGGAGACTGCATCTCACATCTTCACAGAATGCCCTGCAATTGCAAGGGTCAGAGAACGGCACTTTGGGAGCTGTGTTCTGAACCCAGAGGATGTTAAGAGTATTCACCCCAGGAAAATATGGGCCTTTGCTAGAGAGGTCGGCATACTTGGGTGAATACTCATGGAATGTGGGTGCACAATGGGCCCGTCAGGCGGCCTAAGTGCATGGGTTTTCCCGCCCACCTTTCTAATTCATTCATTCATTCATTCATAGTTGTAGAAGGAAAATGATCGTTCCACATCTACTGAAATTAAAGGTGCAAATTCAAAATAGTTCACATGGACAGAGGATGACTGACCATGCACATTATTTTCACAAATTTCGCACAGTGGTTTGTTGCCATTAACATCATTACATTAATATTTTTTACATCTCCAGAGGACAATGCACGTGTTACTACTATTTCTATACTTTTAGCCGTTGTTTGTAAAACCCGTTTACTGGCTATAAATATTAGGGGCGAAATAGCTGAAACACCTAAACTTCGTAACATTAACGACCTTGTTATCGCAAAAATCTGTTGTTTCGTCCACTTTCAGCCACAGAAATTTATTGCGTATGTCTTCTTTGATATTTCCCATGACACGTTAATATGCCTCCTGTAAATATGTTTTGCGCAATGTACGCCTACTAGGCAATGGAAAATCGGATACATATTTGGCAAAAAAAATGCATATTGTCGACCAAATTCCACAAAAGGCTATATGCGCAAAACGTCCCTTGTTTCTAACAATACCAGTAATATTTTGTAAATGGTTATTCGAATCTAAATGTGTCTGATACTCTCCACGTCTACGAAATATACAGTAAGCGGCAGCCTAATGTGTACATAGCCGAATGAAGGGCAGTTGATAATTTAACTCTTTTGTAAGTAAAGTAAACATGAGGTGAGAACCAATCGCGATCCAATCGCTAGCGCAAGTGTATGAAAGGCATCCGGATTGTCGGTAGGGCAGAGTTAAAATTTGAAATACCACGTTATATTTTATACTGGTCTAGTGCCTGATTAGAAAAGTGCGTTATTACGAGCGTATTGTAGAAGCACTACATACATTCATAAAAATAAAAATGGATATTTATCACATTGACGAAAAAGTTCAAATAATTAAATGACAGACGGTATGAGCGCGGCCGCCGGCAACCGCGGAGATCCGTGACGGGGCAAGGAGAGTGCATTAGTGGGTAGAGCTTAGAGTGAACCATTGGACCGTTCGTTCTGCCTTCGTTCGCTGCGTGCGTTCGCTGTTGTCATATTAATATAATATTCCTATTAGATATTTTAAAATCGTTTCACAGCTGTTTAAAGTAGTATTAACTGTTTAAAATTATTTCACAGTAGTTGAGTTGAAAAAAAGATAACAGTAAACTTTATTATACGATACGCAATTGATCGTACATCAATGCATTTTGTAAATATACGGTTTTTATAAAGAGTTATTATGCAGAGTTAAGAGTTACAGTTAGTTCTGACAACGTTGCTCTTTAGATTTCCGCTAACATCCCCTCTTATACAACCAAGTCAGAAATGGTAACGACTGTGCCATTGTTGCAAAAATCCACACAGAATCTGATAATATGTAAATACACTAAATGAACTCTAAAAGAGATACGTACACGGTGCAAAATACATATGTACACATGTTTATTAGTTAACCACTCACGACACATAAAATTATTTTACTCTCGACGTTCTACTGTTCGTTCGCTCGCATCGAGCTAACTTACAATACTAAATTTCGACAATAGAACTCTCGCTACGCTGTATGGATCAATTGCATATATACTTTCCATGAACTCGCCGTGGGAAAGTCCCAGTGCGCGGTACCAAGCACGGTTAGTAGCGTACGTATCCACAAGCAAGAAATACACGCGTACATAATTTATAAGGCGCTTAAAAATACGATTTTTTAAGCGCATATTTTTTGGCCATCTATACCCATGCGTAGAATGTTATCCCGAACGATGGTTTCGCGGAAATCTAGGACTCTGTAATACACTTTCTCCGTAAGACTTTAAAGGTTCTTTTTTTACCAAATATGTATCCGATTTTTCACTGCGTAGTAGCCATACATAATTATAGAAATAGTAGTAACACGTGTATAGTCCTCTGTAGACGTAAAAAATAATAATGTACTGTTGTTAGTGACAACAAAAAAACTGTTAATAATACTGTAACACTTTTTACTTGGTAAAAGCGTTTATTGTCACCCGGTATATCACTTTGATCTTCACTGGACTAAGTTCCAATTCAAAACTGACTCTTGGGGGCTCGCTGTCGTGATTATATACACCATTCGAAGCTTCTGGAAAAATCTTCCAACTTCCCCGCGAATCGCCGCGAATCCTCCCGTTTTCCATCTTGCTGGCTTTATTTTGACTGTAAAAATCTCGTATAGGCAACCAACAATTCACCGATGTTTTGCTGGTAGAATATGTCATAATACAAACAACTGTGCGAATTTTGTGGAAATTATATGCGTGTTGTGTCGTCCTCTGTCCATGTGAAATATTGTGAATTTGCACTTTAACTGCAGTAGATGTGGAATGATTATTTTTCTTCTAAAACCGGGCCAAATCGCTCACGTTTAACGAGTATAAATGCAGTATGACTACTGTAATGTGTTAATAATGTATGTACATTATTAACACATTAATTTTTTGTCCTGTCCGGTTTAGTCCGGTCCTGCGTTACAGCATACATTCGGAATCCTACAAATCATCAACTTCTAACTTTTAATGAAGCCTGATGAAACAAATCTGTTTACTCGACGTATTATTATTGAAGAGAACAAGAAACAGTTGGGGGCCACAGTTTGTGTGTCCTTTCTCAGCCTGGACATGTGACATCATGTCGAAGGCGGCAGTAATCTCGATGGCTCTAATGCCGGCTTCCGTTTCAGAACAACATGTCAAGCTCGGAGAGCTCGGACGACATGGACAGGTGGCAGGCAATGTTCGTTGTGGTGATGTGGGAGACGTGGAGCCCAAAATTCAAATTCAGCGTATCCAAAAACATTGGTTTCGTTAATTTAGTCAAAAAACCCTTTTCCTAGAGTAATATGTTGAAAAAATTATAAAAATGATCAAAGAACGCCCGTTACTCATTTTACGTTTACTCTCACACTTTGAGACCCCGAAATTTGAGTTCAGCGGATCATAAAATGTAAAGCTCGCTAATATTTACAAATAAATTGCTCCATAGACAGACGTCTACATGCTGGGAATTGAGCTATTTCTTGAAAACTCGAAAACGGCCAGTTTTCATTCGAAAGCTCTTGAGCATACAAACGTTTTGAGACCTTAAAAAACGTTTTTCCGCAGCTCTTATATTATGGCAGACCACTGTCCCAGTGGATATGAAACGCCCCACATATTTTTTTAATTGGCTAACTGGAAAATCTAGAATTAGAAAAACACTTCTATTCCGTAGTGTTCTATTTAAAAAAAGATAAATGATGTCATATACAAAAATGTGGTAACGTCACTGCTACTTCTAATTATATATAAACGGTATGTCCCCGGATCGAGTTTAAAAGAGGAAACAATTTTGTGTTTTTGATTTCTCAGAAAAAGTCACTCTTGATGATTTGCCCTGTTTGATTTCAAACCCTCAAAACGCAAATTACTTTTTATATAACTCAAACGGTTCTCGAGATAATACCATTTTTCTTCATAATTTGAACTTTCACAAAATTTTATAAGTTATTCTAGTTGGCGGATTTAACCCAATAATTTCGTTGTTTAGGATACTATATGCTGTAGAAACTCAATTAATTAGTTAGCTAAAAAATGATTCGAATTACTTAGTCTCATGTTTTAATCATTGAATCAAACAACTGATTATAAAATGATATCAAAGCTAAACCAGAATTTTTTTATTCAAATAACGCTCCTCCTTTTTCTGCACAAATTTCAATTCGAGCTCTAAATTTGTTAAAACTATTTCTAATTTCCTCAATTGACAAGGACTTGACTGCATTTTGAATCCTTGTTTTTAATTGCTCTTCATCATTTTCTAGTGGTTCACGATAAACAATTTGCTTTAAACGTCCCCGTACATAGAAGTCCAATATTGTCAGATCCGGGCTTCTCGGAGCCTGTTTCTAAGAACTTGGTCACCAACTTCTTCGCTCCGACATTAGAAATGCTAACTTCCGTCAGTGATATCTTGCAATAAAATCCGCCTACTAGATTTTTTTAAAGAATTATAAAGAAATTCTAAGTCTAAATTATGAAGAAAAATGGTATTATCTCGAGAACCGTTTGAGTTATATAAAAAGTAA
This sequence comes from Aromia moschata, assembly GCA_029963805.1. Lineage (NCBI taxonomy): Eukaryota > Metazoa > Arthropoda > Insecta > Coleoptera > Cerambycidae > Aromia > Aromia moschata. The sequence continues at coordinate 189,950 of JAPWTK010000559.1, forward strand.
TTTGCGTTTTGGGGTTTGAAATCAAGCAGGGCAAATCATCAAGAGTGGCTTTTTCAGAGAAATCACAGGGTTTTTTCCTCTTTTAAACTAGACTCCGGGGACATACTGTATATTATACTACATTATACTTCTAATGGAAAATAAAAACTTACGTCTCTAAGGATTTTTCCAATATCTCTAGTTGGGAAAATATTGTATAAAAACTGCGAGAAAAATGCCTTCTAATGTTAAGTGAGTTCCTATCATTATAGTCACTTTTCACCTAGCAATTAGCCACTGCATAAACTGTACCATCAATTTCCAACATTCAGTGAAATCCAATGAAACAAATCTGTTTAGTCAATTGACGAGAACAAGAAATAATTGGGGACCAAAATTGGAGTGGCCTTTTTCATCTTGAATGTGTAACATCATGTCGAAGGCAGCAGTATTGTTTGGTTCACAAGTTCAAAATGGTGTTAATTTTTGCTACTGCTAGTAAAAGTATGAGTGAGGTCTCATTGGATTCGTAATTACTCTAGAAAAGTGTGTAGTAAACCGTAATTTTCAAGCGCGTATTTCTTGCCTGTGTATAGGTACGCCACTGACCGATCCTGGTAATGCACCAGTACCCCAGTACTATGTGGAAAAACGGGATACGCAATGTATTTTACCTATAGCTCGAGCCGAATATTCCGGTGTCGACAAGCCGACAATCAGTATTCTACCTGATATATGCAGATCGATGTTAAAACCGCGTGCGGACCGAGTTCGAAATAATGTTCTAATAATCTGTCGTAAGTGACTAACTCGTGAGTTCGTGTAGTGTATTTACATATTACCTGAATTTGTGTGGATTTTTGCAATAATGGCACAGTTGTTACCATTCCTGGATATATTGAAAAAGACTGATTGAAAATTACGACGATTTTAACAATAGATGGATCACATATTTTATGTATTCCTTGCAATCGTCGGTATATATCTCGTAGTCGCCCAGACTGTGAGACATTTAGATTCGAATATCCATCAACAAAATATACCTGGCACTATTACAAAAAAAAATTGGTTTGATTCATGCATATGTTTTGCGCATGTAGCCTTTCGTCGAAAGTGGTCGACAAAATTTACTTTATACGTTTTTTGCCAAATATGTATCCGATTTTCCCTTGCCTACTATTTAGTCATACGTTGAGTAAAACATATTTACAAAAAATATTTACAGTGTCATAGGAAATAAAAAAGAAGACATACGCGATAAATTTCTGTGGCTGACAGTGGACGAAACAACATATTTCCACGGTTCTGATACGAATTTTAGGTGTTTCGTAAACAACAGCTAAAAGTATAAAAATAGTAGTAACACGTGCATTGTCCTCTGTAGATGTAATAAATAATAAAATATACCTACTCATATTACTGACAACAAATAACTGTTAGTGATTTACGAGGTGTGTAAATTAAGTAATGAGCCTTTTTTTATTTTTTTTATTCGAATAGAATTACAATTCAGTATTGTCTCCTTCAAAATAACGTCCTTGGGAAGCCACACAGCGCTAGAGACGGTTCTTCCATTCCTTATAGCACTGCTGGAACTCATATATTGGAATAACCTTCAGCTGGTCGGTTACAGCCGTTTGAATGTTTTCTATGGTCCCAAAATGACGTCCCTTGAGGTGATTTTTCAATCTCGTGAAGAGAAAAAAAGGACTCAAGTCATGCGAATAACGAGATTGATGAGCCACAGAAATGTTTTAACTGGCTAAAAACTCATTTAGTGAAATGGCTGTGTGACATGGCGCATTGTCGTGATACAATATTCAGTTGTTTCTGATGTTTGGTGTCACACGCATGATCCTTTTTCGGGAACCGCTTGGTAAAAGTGTTGATTTAGTGTTTGGCCTGGAGGCACAAACTCTTTGTGGACAATTTCCCTGGCTATCAAAAAAGCAAATCAGCATGCATTTGATCTTCGACTGGCTCATTCTTTCTTTTTTGGGTCTTGGAGAGCTTGAAGTGTGCCATTACATTCTTTGGTGCTTGGCTTCAGGGTCGTACTCAAGCACCCAAGTCTCATCATGCCGTTCCATATAATGGGGATCATTTTCAATCGATTCCCAAAAGTCAAGACACCTTTCTCTTCTGATGTCCTTTTGTTCCTGCGAAGGAAGGTTTTTTGGAATCATTTTTCAGCAGATTTTTCTCATCTCCAATTCGTTAGTCAAAATCTGATGAACAGTGATTTGATTTGTGATTTACTAAGATGATGTAAATTTGCATTATTATTAAATAAAGACTATTTATTCTATTTATTATTATTATTATTCAAATTTAACTCTTCTCCGATCATTCTTGTCGTCAACCGACGCCGTACGCTCAAGCAATAAAAACAGTCGGCGTCTCTGAATGACACAAGCGATAGGTATGTACAGGGTGAGCGAAACTCGATGTCTCAGCTCGATTATATGAAAAGGAAAAACGATAGAAAAAATCTGAAAAGAGGTTCTTAAATGGGATAGAGTAAGGTCCATTTTAAACCGAATTTGCATATTTTTCCATATTTGGAAACTGAAGTAATGACGTCATCGAATTTTTTTCCCCAGAAACATACTTGTATTTTGGCATATTTAAAAAAGAGCAAATTTTTCTGAACAAGTTTTGTGAACAAAAAAATTTGCTATCTTTTTCCGTTAAAAAATTCTAAGCAAATATGTAAAAAAATTTGTAAAAAGTATTATCAAAAATTCGCAATCGTCACGATGGAAACAAGTAGCGTCTGTAAGCATATAGCAAAGTCGCATCTGTCAATAATTAACCTAATGGTTGACAAATATTGTTTTGTTGTCATTTGACTTTGAAAAATGTCCACGCACAACGAAAAAGTCGACATGTTATTAGTTTATGGAGAATCTCAAAAGAACCCTAGAAGAGCAGTTCAGTTATGCGCCCAGAGATACTCCGAACGTGTTATTCCAAGCCTAAAAATATTTTCAAGGTTGGAATGCAATTTACGTGCAAATAACGAGGCATTTTCTTCTCGAAAGGGAAGAAAAATTGTTAAAAGGGCAATTCTGACAATACTGTTGCCACTGTTTTGCAGTATTTTGAAGACCATCCAAGGAACTGGATTCGGCAAGTCTGTCGTGAGTTGAATTTAAAATATGGTTATCAAGAAAATGGTTATCACGATTATAAACTTCACAACTTAGAACACTTGTCAGATCCACATCAACAACGAATAATTAATTATGTTGCCCAAGTGATGGTAAACTTAGAGATCAATGACAATCGGTTTTTTCACCATGTGTTGTGGACGGACGAAAGTCGTTTTGTTAGTAACGGTAAGCCCAATAGAAAAAATGAACATTTCTGGGCTACCGAAAATCCACATTTTGTCAACCCGATTGATAACCAAGGACACTTCGGATTTAACGTTTGGTGTGGTATAATTAATGGACATTTGATTGGTCCATATTTTTGCGAAGGAATTTTACATAGTGAGCGATATTGACAATTTCTTCAAGAACAACTTCCTGTGCTTCTCGAAAATGTGCCATGACAGTTGCGAGCAAACATGTGTTTCTTGCATGACGGAGCTCCACCGCATAAAGCAGGAATTGTCCAACAATATTTAAATGAAACTTACGGAGAAAATTGGATAGGTATAAATGAACCGATACCTTGGGCGCCTAAATCACCGGACTTGACCCCCACTAGACTTCTTCTTATGGGGAACTTTGAAAAATAAAGTTTACAGAACACCATTTGTTAACTTGGAACATTTAAAAGAAAAAATCCGAAATGTTTGCGATGGACTATCTAGAGAAATGTTCCGTAAGGCTTCAGTGAGATAAGTAAGGCAGAGATTGGATAAGTGTTTAGAAGTAGGAGGTGGTCACATTGAAAATTTGTTGTAGTGACTGCCTACATACTTTGTTTTTTTTTCTGTGAATAGTACTAGGTAACACATTATGTGCTTTGTAATGTTAAATTAATAAATAATCCTAATTAATAATGTTTAATTATTGACAGATGCGACTTTGCTATTTGCTTACAAAGGCTACTTGTTTAAATCGTGACGATTGCGAATTTTTGATAATACTTTTTTTGTTTACAAATTTGTTTATAATTTTTTAACGAAAAAAGATGGCAATTTTTTTCTTTACAAAATCTGTTCAGAAAAATTAGCTCTTTTTAAATATGTCAAAATACAGGTATGTTTCTGGGGGAAAAAAATTCGATGACGTCATTACTTCAGTTTCCAAATATGGAAAAATATTCAAATTTGGTTTAAAATGGACCTTACTCAATCCCATTTAAGAACTTCTTTTCAGATTTTTTTCTATCATCTTTCCTTTTCTTATAATATAGTTGAGACATCGAGTTTCGCTCACCCTGTACATTATTAACACATTTTTTACTCCTGTATTTTTGGTCTCTCATATGTCCTTCCGTTAATGATATGACGGATGACGAGTCCGACCCTGCGTCACAACGCACACTTTTCCGGACCCTATTCATTACGAATCCAGTGAACACTCATATTTTTACTAGCAGTAGCAAGAGTTAACATCATTTTGAACTTGTGAACCAGACTAGTAACACAGTTTAAAGTAATCAGTTGTTCCACTCGTATCTCCAACTTTTTAGTGCGCATGATCTGATTCTGACCTAAAATATCCCTAATGCGAAACTTACCTTATTTATACTACCTACTCGAATTATATTAGTACCAATAAGAACAAGAAAGTGTCTGGATTATTCCTTTGTGTGTTACAGACAAATATAAGGTGGGCCATCTATATGTTGAATTATAAATTAGCAATGAGAACAAGAAAAACTGAGTTTTTTATTATTTATTTTATTTCATATGATACAATGTTTATTCCGATTAAGTATGAAAAATGATTTCATTCAAGTGAACACCTCGGCTGGCTCGGCAGTAGCCCATCCTGGAACGCCAATTTTCGAGCACTTTATTAACAGTTTGCTGCTCTATTTGAGCGATTTGAGCTTGAATGTTTTGTTTCAAGTGGTTTATTGTTTGAGGATTGTCCGCATAAACTTTATCCTTCAATGCGCCCCAAAGAAAGTAGTCTAGTGGTGTTAAATCGCAGCTCCGAGGTGGCCAATTGACATCTCCGAAACGGCTAATTACGCGATTGTTAAACTTTGTGCGCAAAAGGTTGATTGTAAGCGCGGCGGTGTGGCAAGTTGCACCGTCCTGTTGAAACCAGACGTCATCGAGATCGATATCTTCCAATTCCTGCCACAAAAAGTCATTTATCATATCTCGATAGCGGTCGCCATTGACCGTAACGGCGCGACCAGCCTCATTCTGGAAAAAAAGGGTCCAATCACGCCACCACTCCAAAATCCACACCACACAGTGACTCGATCCGGATGCATGGGCTTATTTACGACGACGTGTGGATTTTCCGTGCCCCAAATCCTACAGTTTTGCTTGTTGACATAACCGCCAAGGTGAAAATGCGCCTCATCCGAAAAGATTATTTTTCTTGCAAGATCAGGATCATCGTTCAACTTGTTTAAAGCCCAATAAGCGAAGCGAAAACGTTGTTGATGGTCAACTTGCTTCAATTCCTGAACTAGCTGGACTTTGTACGCATACATACCAAGATCTTTGTGCAGAATCCTCCTCAAAGTGGTACGGCTAATGTTGAGTTGTTGACTTCTGCGCCGAGTTGATGTTGACGCGTTAAGACGCATACTTTCGGCCACAGCAACGATTGCTTCAGGTGTACGCCTAGGATGAGCATGCGGAACATGTGTCACGTCCACCAGCATTCCACTTCTGCGCACTTTATCGATAAAATTCTGAATTCCTTGGTTTGACGGCGCCTCATTTCTTCCAAACTTTCTACGCAAATTTCGCGTCGTCTCGGCAACCACAGAGCCACACTCAAAGTAAGTTTTAAGTATTTCAAAACGTTGATCCAAATTAAAGCGGGACATATTCTGTCAGCGGAAGGTTAAAACTAAACAACTGTCAACAATTCATGGCGCTCAAGTCGACAGCGTCATTAATAGCACGTAGTTTAAAATTCAATATATAGATGGCCCACCCTTTATATGTACTTGACGTTCTAATACTTCAGTTTTAAGTCATTAATAATTCAATTATCTCCGGGTTCAAGTTCAGTGCACGTTTGAAGTAAACTGAAACACAGTGACTCTTTCTGGCAGTAAAATAGCTACTACGCAGGTTACCTTACCTTAGTATAAAAAATAAAAACTGTGAGCCAAAACTTCAAAGGGAACCGGCCTTTGTGACACAACTGATTACTTTAACCTTTTAACGTCAAAACTACAGTTTCTTCTCAGTGTTTTCTCTCAGTGTTTCCTCTCAGTTCCTCCTACAGTGTATATCCTCTCTTTAGCAACGTGCCATATACAATAAACGATGGAAAAAAAATCGGGAAATGTTATTCCGAGTATTTTTGGGGGTGCCCTTTCGAATGGCACCAAAAAATTCATAATAGTTGAACCTTACCCCTCTTTTTGACTTTCATAATTTTTTTAATCAAACCTGGAGAACTTTGGGGCAAAAGTTTAGAGAACAAAAAGCGTTCAGATTCATCCAAGGAGCACGCCTGATTTTTTTCAGAATTTTTGGTCACGTTTTGGCCATTTTCAATTTCCATTGCCATTTTTTCAATTTCCATTGCAATTGCCATTTTTTAAAAAATCCGAAAAAGGCTCCAAAAAATTCTGAAAAAAAATTACACACCTCGCTTGGAGAGTCCTAAGCAAATTTCTCAACAAAAAAATTTGGCCCAGTTTGGCCATTTTCCCATTAGAAGGTTTCAAAAAATGGTCTAAAGTAAGGTTCAACTATTATGATTTTTTTTGTGCCATTCGAAAGAGCACCCCCAAATATACTCGGAAAGGCATTTCCCGATTTTTTTCATCGTTTCTTGTACTTGACACTAGGGGTGGGCGATACCGATCCGATATATCGAAGTACCGATACTTCGTTTGTAATACATCGAGTTTTTGGCATCGAAAATTTTCTCGAGCGATATTATAAAATATCGATATTTTCGTTGCGATACCGAATTAGTATCGGAAAATTTTTACCCGGTAAAAAAAACGCATGTTCGCCCTGTGTTGTTAGTTGCCAAAACAATCGTACAAGAGTGAATTTCTGTTGTTTGTTGCGGGATTTTTTTGCAAAAACTTCGATGAACATCAAGTAAGTATTTAACCTAACCTAACTCTCTGTCTTTGCTTTAATATTGGCAAGGGTCTGTGTATACAGCACAGGCCATCTCTTAACCTAACTCTCTGTACACTTTTCTGCTAATGTTCATATTTTTTGATATTTCAAACGGACGAATTTCAATATGCAAATGTATATTTTATAATTAACCGTTTCATTCATTAAAAGGAAACAGAAATAAAAATGGCACCTCCGAAGAGCGAATGTTTCTTTCCACTGTCGGTACCTCTGTACCATCCGAAAGGCTCTTCTTATTGGCTGGGAGAATTATGGATGATGAAGAAAATGGCCTTACCCCTGAGCACCTTTCTCAGAGCATTTTTTTTAGCAACGATCTCTGAAGGAATTTGGAATTTTCACTCAAAATGAGTGAAATACATTTGCAAAAAAACTGTTATTAGGTATAAATTTATATGTGTGTTAGTTTTTGAAAAATTGTTAGAAAATCTTGTTTATAAAAAAATTGTTCCATTTTTAGCAAAATGAGAAAACGCTTAATATTAGGGACAATATTTGTGACGCACGGAAAAAAGATGTAAGCATTAATAAATAGTAATAGTAAAATGACGATGGAGGGAGTTTCCATTCAATTTTTACCATTAAAAAGTCAGTTTACCATTCTTTCTATAGTGTTTACTTTTCTTCTTTTTTTTTGTGTACAATTAATCTAAATGTTTTTTTTTTTAATTTATGCTATTGATCAAACCCAAAGAAATGAGTATTTTTATTTTTGTTGATCTCGCTTGCTGTTGAAAGAAATTAGTGCTGCTCCTCACTCCTTCATTTTGGTGTTTAATGCAAAATAGATTGGGCGTTAATGTTTGGTCATTTCTAGGGTTACTAACTCCAAAATTCGTGTTGGCTGGACTCGAGAACTTCAAAATGGGGACACTAGATACAGATGGTACAGATCTGGGATATCAAAATCTCTGTGACAAAGTCTTATTCTTATTACTTATTACAAATAGGGAATAATTCTAACACCAGATAATGTCACCGAGCGGATCCTGATACTACATGTTAATTTTATTCTTTGCTACGAAATAAAATAATTAGCCTCAAATTAATAATTCTGCTATATTTGTATTTATAGTTTTAAAATGCGGAAAAAAGGATGTCCCAGAACTAGCCACTGTGGAACGTGGGACATTGATCTCCATATCCCTTGATCTCCATATCCCGAACGTATCGCAAATTCTGGGAAAATCCTAGTTACACGTGTTAAGGTACACGAGTTAAGGTACAAAACCTATAAACTCAACAAAACTTATCTAAACGAAGACAATGTAGTGAGAGGAGATTACAATACATTAATAATACATGGATGTACATTTATACATTAAAAATAAAAAAAATAAAAATAAATCGTTCGTTAAACTTTGGATTATTTTCCTGCTCATCAAATGATTTTTTAACTTTATAATCACATTAAATTATTCTAAATGTTCAAATTTTGGAAAATTATTCATTTGATTACCAATATTTCGATTAATTTTGATAGATGTATCGATACCCGGGTATCGAAAAATTCAAAATACTTGCAATACCGAGTATCGATATTTTTGCTTTCGATTCCCATCACTACTTGACACGTTGCTAAACAGAGGATATACAAAAACTGTAGTTGTGACGTTGAAGGGTTAAACTGTGCTAGTAATCTCGATGGCTCTAATGCCGACTTCCGTTTCAGAACAACATGTCGAGCTCGGAGAGCTCAGACGACATGGACAGGTGGCAGTCGGTGTTCGCGGCGATGTTGGAACGCTAATCGGGGGAAGCGTGGACCCCAAAATTCGAATTCAGCATACCCAAAAACATTGGTTTCGTTAATTTAGTCAAAAAAATCCTTTTCCGACAGTAGCACGTTGAAAAAATGGCCAAAAAAACGCCCATTACTGATTTTACTTTCAGACTTTGAGACCCCGAAATTTGGATTTAGAGGATCATAAAATGTAAAGTTCGCTAATATTTGCAAATATATTGCTCCATAGACAGAGGTCTACATGCTGGGATTTGAGCTATTTCTTGAAAAAATTATGTGTAGGCGCCATTTTACGCTTGTCATATTGAATTAAAAGAAAAAAAAACTGGAAAATGGCCAGTTTTCATTCGAAAGCTCTAGAGCATTTGAAAGCTTAATTGAGACCTTAAAAACGTTTTTTTTTATATATATTTTGGCAGACCACTGTTCCAGTTGATATGAAATGCCCCACATATTTTATTGGCTGTAACTGCAGAATCCAAAAGTTGACAAAACCGAATTGAGAATTTTTTTACAGTTTGACCAAAAAAAAGAACAAATCGGAAATAGTCGCCTTAGAGCTTGTATTCAGAAAAAAAATCTAAATCGTCCTTTTTGGTACGATGATACTTTATTGAATATAATTCAAGACACTCATTATTTCAGAATTTTAAAGATGATTTGGCAATTTCGCCGATTAGCCATTTTCTGAACCCCCTAACCAAATAACGTCAACAGGTTCATGATTTTTTTTTTGCAAAACTTCTTGGACATGATGTAAGTGAGACGTGTGAATTCTTCCAGAATTTTCGGTATTTCCTGTAATTTTGGGTTTCGGCCAATTTTTGGAACATTGAAACGAAAAAATGGACAATTTGGGGACAGACATGTCCCCAATTTGGGGACAATTTGGCGCAGACTCTATTGAGTATGAACCAAGAACGCGTGTATTTTTCCTAGATGTCTGGAAACGATTGTGAAATTTTGGGAAAGACCATTTTTTGAAACCTTCTAACGGGAAAATGGTCAAACTGGGCCAAATATTTTGTAGATAAATTTATTTAGGACTCTTCAAGCGAGGTGTGTAATTTTTTTTTACAATTTTTGGAGCCATTTTCGAATTTTTGAAAAAATGGCCAAATTGAAAAGGTCCAAAACGTGACCAAAAATTCTGAAAAAAAATCAGGCGTGCTCCTTGGATGAATCTGAACATTTTTTGTTCTCTAAACTTTTGCCCCAAAGTTCTTCAAGTTTGAGTAAAAAAAATATGAATGTTTCCCCTGACAATGTGTCCTTTTGGCCGAGATATTGGACACCCCATGTTGGAATTATCTTTTTCCAAATACATAAATTTTCAGTACAACTCTCGAATGCACTTTTCCCGTAGTTTTCTATCGAAAGAAAAATTTTTTCCAATCAAAAATCATGTTACAAAAAAAATTTACCTGAAAAATCGTGCTCTTTTCAATTTAAATGGCCAAAAATAGGGGGTAAGGTTCAACTATTATGAATTTTTTTAGTGCCATTCGAAAGAGCACCCCCAAATATACTCGGAAAGGCATTTCCCGATTTTTTTCATCGTTTCTTGTACTTGACACTAGGGGTGGGCGATACCGATCCGATATATCGAAGTATCGATACTTCGTTTGTAATACATCGAGTTTTTGGCGTCGAAAATTTTCTCGAGCGATATTATAAAATATCGATATTTTCGTTGCGATACCGAATTAGTATCGGAAAATTTTTACCCGGTAAAAAAAACGCATGTTCGCCCTGTGTTGTTAGTTGCCAAAACAATCGTACAAGAGTGAATTTCTGTTGTTTGTTGCGGGATTTTTTTGCAAAAACTTCGATGAACATCAAGTAAGTATTTAACCTAACCTAACTCTGTCTTTGCTTTAATATTGGCAAGAGTCTGTGTATACAGCACAGGCCATCTCTTAACCTAACTCTCTGTACACTTTTCTGCTAATGTTCAATTTTTTGATATTTCAAACGGACGAATTTCAATATGCAAATGTATATTTTATAATTAACCGTTTCATTCTTTAAAAGGAAACAGAATGTATAAAAATGGCACCTCCGAAGAGCGAATGTTTCTTTCCACTGTCGGTACCTCTGTACCATCCGAAAGGCTCTTCTCATTGGCTGGGAGAATTATGGATGATGAAGGAAATCGTCTTACTCCTGAGCACCTTTCTCAGAGCATTTTTTTAGCAACGATCCCTGAAGGAATTTGGAATTTTCACTCAAAATACATTTGCAAAAAAACTGTTATTATTCCATTGTTCCATTTTTAGCAAAATGAGAAAACGCTTATTATTAGGGACAATATTTGTGATGCACGGAAAAAAGATGTAAGCATTAATAAATAATAATAGTAAAATGACGATGGAGGGAGTTTTCATTCAATTTTTACCATTAAAACAGTAAAAAATTAAATGAAAACTATCTTTTTCGAGAGTCAGTTTACCATTCTTTCTATAGTGTTTACTTTTCTTCTTTTTTTTTGTGTACAATTAATCTAAATGTTTTTTTTTTTTTAATTTATGCTATTGATCAAACCCAAAGAAATGAGTATTTTAATTTTTGTTGATCTCGCTTGCTGTTGAAAGAAATTAGAAGTTTTAATTTATTTCAGAAAGTTTATTCGAATTTATCGCAGTTTCTCATTCGCGTGCTGCTCCTCACTCCTTCATTTTGGTGTTTAATGCAAAATAGATTGGGCGTTAATGTTTGGTCATTTCTAGGGTTACTAACTCCAAAATTCGTGTTGGCTGGACTCGAGAACTTCAAAATGGGGACACTAGATACAGATGGTACAGATCTGGGATATCAAAATCTCTGTGACAAAGTCTTATTCTTATTACTTATTACAAATAGGGAATAATTCTAACACCAGATAATGTCACCGAGCGGATCCTGATACTACATGTTAATTTTATTCTTTGCTACGAAATAAAATAATTAGCCTCAAATTAATAATTCTGCTATATTTGTATTTATAGTTTTAAAATGCGGAAAAAAGGATGTCCCAGAACTAGCCACTGTGGAACGTGGGACATTGATCTCCATATCCCTTGATCTCCATATCCCGAACGTATCGCAAATTCTGGGAAAATCCTAGTTACACGTGTTAAGGTACACGAGTTAAGGTACAAAACCTATAAACTCAACAAAACTTATCTAAACGAAGACAATGTAGTGAGAGGAGATTACAATACATTAATAATACATGGATGTACATTTATACATTAAAAATAAAAAAAATAAAAATAAATCGTTCGTTAAACTTTGGATTATTTTCCTGCTCATCAAATAATTTTTTAACTTTATAATCACATTAAATTATTCTAAATGTTCAAATTTTGGAAAATTTTGAAGGGTTAAACTGTGCTAGTAATCTCGATGGCTCTAATGCCGACTTCCGTTTCAGAACAACATGTCGAGCTCGGAGAGCTCGGACGACATGGACAGGTGGCAGTCGGTGTTCGCGGCGATGTTGGAACGCTAATCGGGGGAAGCGTGGACCCCAAAATTCGAATTCAGCATACCCAAAAACATTGGTTTCGTTAATTTAGTCAAAAAAATCCTTTTCCGACAGTAGCACGTTGAAAAAATGGCCAAAAAACGCCCATTACTGATTTTACTTTCAGACTTTGAGACCCCGAAATTTGGATTTAGAGGATCATAAAATGTAAAGTTCGCTAATATTTGCAAATATATTGCTCCATAGACAGAGGTCTACATGCTGGGATTTGAGCTATTTCTTGAAAAATTTATGTGTAGGCGCCATTTTACGCTTGTCATATTGAATTAAAAGAAAAAAACTGGAAAATGGCCAGTTTTCATTCGAAAGCTCTAGAGCATTTGAAAGCTTAATTGAGACCTTAAAAACGTTTTTTTTTTTTATATATATTATGGCAGACCACTGTTCCAGTTGATATGAAATGCCCCACATATTTTATTGGCTGTAACTGGAGAATCCAAAAGTTGACAAATCCGAATTGAGAATTTTTTTACAGTTTGACCAAAAAAAAGAACAAATCGGAAATAGTCGCCTTAGAGCTTGTATTCGGAAAAAAATCTAAATCGTCCTTTTTGGTACGATGATACTTTATTGAATATAATTCAAGACACTCATTATTTCAGAATTTTAAAGATGATTTGGCAATTTCGCCGATTAGCCATTTTCTGAACCCCCCTAACCAAATAACGTCAACAGGTTCATGATTTTTTTTTTTGCAAAACTTCTTGGACATGATGTAAGTGAGACGTGTGAATTTTTCCAGAATTTTCGGTATTTCCTGTAATTTTGGGTTTCGGCCAATTTTTGGAACATTGAAACGAAAAAATGGACAATTTGGGGACAGACATGTCCCCAATTTGGGGACAATTTGGCGCAGACTCTATTGAGTATGAACCAAGAACGCGTGTATTTTTCCTAGATGTCTGGAAACGATTGTGAAATTTTGGGAAAGACCATTTTTTGAAACCTTCTAACGGGAAAATGGTCAAACTGGGCCAAATATTTTGTAGAGAAATTTATTTAGGACTCTTCAAGCGAGGTGTGTAATTTTTTTTTACAATTTTTGGAGCCATTTTCGAATTTTTGAAAAAATGGCCAAATTGAAAAGGTCCAAAACGTGACCAAAAATTCTGAAAAAATCAGGCGTGCTCCTTGGATGAATCTGAACATTTTTTGTTCTCTAAACTTTTGCCCCAAAGTTCTTCAAGTTTGAGTAAAAAAAATATGAATGTTTCCTCTGACAATGTCTCCTTTTGGCCGAGATATTGGACACCCCATGTTGGAATTATTTTTTTCCAAATACATAAATTTTCAGTACAACTCTCGAATGCACTTTTCCCGTAGTTTTCTATCGAAAGAAAAATTTTTTCCAATCAAAAATCATGTTACAAAAAAATTGCCCTGAAAAATCGTGCTCTTTTCAATTTAAATGGCCAAAAACAGGAGTAAGGTTCAACTATTATGATTTTTTTTGTGCCATTCGAAAGAGCACCCCCAAATACACTCGGAAAGGCATTTCCCGATTTTTTTCATCGTTTCTTGTACTTGACACTTAACACGTTGCTAAACAGAGGATATACAAAAACTGTAGTTGTGACGTTGAAGGGTTAAACTGTGCTAGTAATCTCGATGGCTCTAATGCCGACTTCCGTTTCAGAACAACATGTCGAGCTCGGAGAGCTCGGACGACATGGACAGGTGGCAGTCGGTGTTCGCGGCGGTGACGGACAGCGAGCTGCGGTTCTACGAGAGCGCCCCGTGGTCGGGGAGGCGTGGCGCGCGCCCGCCGAGGCCTACTCGCTGATCGCGACGCGACTGGTGGGCTCCGGGAAGCGCGCCGAGCTGCCCGAGTTCAGCATACGGTGCGCCACCGTCGAGGGGGTGGTCACGCACCACCTGCGGGCCGAGACGCACCGCGACCTGGCCGCGTGGGCCAAGGCGCTGGTCAACGGCAGCCACGCCAGCGCCGTCACGCAGAAGGAGCTCGTCTGCAGTAAGTATTATTATTACTAGTAGTCCAGTAGGCAGGGAGCTAAAATCATCAAAAAGTGTTCTTGAAACATATAGGGCTAGTTTTGACGGTGTCCTATTTATTTACATATTTTGCATAGAACACAATGCGCGGGGTCCGCAGAGCTGACACCGTCCGCTAATTTTTTCAATTAACAATTTGTGAAAAAAAAAACGACTTTTTTTCACATTTCCGCTTATATCTCCGTTCCTTTGCATATTTTATATTGCATATGCATATAAGAAGTTGTAGCCTATTTCCAAAGTCTTAAGCCCAACTCGAAGTCTCCAAGTGGTATTGTTAACTTGAAAATGACTTCTGAAGTTGAAAAAGTTCTTTTTTTTTCACTATTTTTTTTACTTCGAAAGTAGGGCGACTATGATCATGAAATTGCTGAGGGACTGCTGTTTGTAAATTAATAAAATCATACTTAACCAATAGAATGCAAAAAATTTGTGCATATGATGAAAGTGGAGAGCAGATATTATCTGAATGGCGGCATATACAGCGAGGTGTCCCTCAGGGCTCGGTGCTGGGACCGTTGCTGTTCATAATTTATGTAAATGATTTACCAAATGTCCTCTCAGAATTAATCATAGCTTATGCTGACGACAATTCTGCAATTATATCTAGTAAATCTGTTGTGGAACTAAAAAATAAAATAGCTGAATCAATCGCGAAATTAAATGACTGGTATGATGAAAACATGCTCACGTTAAACATTGAAAAAACTGTAATAATGCATTTCCATTCTTCATTTCATCCAGAAGAAACTATCAGAATGAAAATCAATGATATAGAACTTCAAGATGCACAGACTGTGAAGTTTCTAGGTGTATATCTTGACTCGCGATTGACGTGGAAGACGCATATTCAGAAATTAACCCCAAAGTTAAGCTCCTTGTGTTACCAATTACGAACACTTAGAAATAATGTAAGTATTGATGTAAGTCTAACTGTGTATCATTCACATTTTCAATCAGTAATTAAATATGCCATTATACTGTGGGGAAACTCCATAGAAATAGACAGGATAAAAGTCATACAAAAAAAATGTATAGGAAATATATTTAATCTAAAACAAACAGACTCTTGTAAACCTTATTTTATAAATAATAACATACTTACCATAACATCACTCTATATTTTAGAATGTGTCCTGTTTTACAAAAAATACACTGCATTTTTCCAACAGTATGAACAAAGACATGAATACCAAACTCGTTTTAGAGATATTCTTGTTCCTTACCACACAGATTTAACACAAGTACAAAATGGTGTAACATCTTCTATAATAAAAGTTTATAACCACTTACCTGATAACTTAAAAAACATGACACATAATAAACTTAAAAGAAAACTAAAAAATATTTTGTACAAAAAAATGTTTCTATAAATTAGATGAATACTTCTGTGAATCAGAATTTTAAACATCTACACTATTTACTGTTATATTTTTTTTATAAACCCAACTTGTGTATACCATTTATATATGCCATTTTTTAAGACTAAAATTTTAACTTGTTTGTATTTGTAGTTTATACACTATGTAAATGTTGACATGTTCTATGTTGTTTCTATGTTCTATGATATGTTTGTATTTGTAGTTTATTTACTATGTAAATTTTGACATGTTCTATGCCTTCTAAGGATATTTTACAGAATAAAGAGATGATTATGATTATGATTATGATTATGTAGTATGAAGTTACAAAAAAAAATCAGTTCGATCCGTTAATAAAATTACTTTTCGAGTAATTAACGATCGAATTTTTTTGGCAAGCCTTTAACAATGACGTAATTTCTTTGTTTATTGTACGATATTGACCGGGTTGGGCTAGAAAAATCATAAATCTCTTCAAGTTTGCGAGACTTTCTGAGATTTTGAAAAATATTAATTTGGGCCAGTTTTATAACGTTTTCTACGCGACTACCTTTTTTGATGCAACGTATCACATATAAAACATATATTGTTTTGCGAAACTTGTCAAAACTTTGACAAGTTTCACTTTGAGCTTCGACATAACCACTATTTCTATCTCTCTCGTTCATAGCCAGGTTTTATTACTTTTTTTTATTGTCTATACTTTGTATAAAATAAAAACCGATGCACGACACCGATAACACTATTAAATATATGCAGTAATACCACCACTCAATTATATTGAAATAAAAATTATAATGGACTGTTTTATTGAAATTTATATTTCGCGCTTGATATTCGTTGTTATGCAGTTGGTAGCAGATCCGAAGTTGCCGTGTTGTATTACATTGACATTTGTGGGCAGTTTGATATGATTTGAACCTTTGGATTTAATAGGGGTTTGTCTTTTCTGAGCTTCAAACTTTAATTTTGCATTGAAAAACTGTTATTTTCAGAACAATGAATGTGTTATATGTAGTTGTCAGACTTCCATTTGCGAAATACCAAAACAGTTAAACAGCTGCTGCCAAAAGTTAGTAGCATCTTTGATATGATATTTTGAAAAAGAACGGGACAATAATGGTCCATTGCTACGCTTAACAGCCTTGTTAGCAAGAAGACGAGAACTAAGGAGACAGAGCTGCGGCTTTTCGCTGTATAACGTGACGCGCTCGAATATGTCCGCCTCCAGAGGCGCTGTAAGCAGTGTCGTTCTGTACTATTCTGTGTGCGTTCGAGTCCGTGTGAATGTCTGTGGTGCGATTACTGTGAGTGATATGTGGTAGAGGCTCGATATTTTACGTTAATTTGTTGTTATTTTTGCAATTACAAATTTTCGTAATTGTCAATATGAAAATGTACTTAAAATATTTCATGTTACGTGCTTCAACGTTAACAATACAACAAAGGAAAATATTTCGTTTCATACATACATCAGTAATTTGAAATTGACGCTTCGGAACGCTTCTTGTAACACACAATGCAACGCAGCACTTTCGAACCATATTTATATAACATTCGGATTGTATTTTTATTAAAGCCAAACAGCATGTAAGCATACGCATTGACAGACTACATTCATAAACAGTCACATGTGATCCGCTGCTCCTCACGTGACTTTCGCAGATCACGTGACGTCGAGCACAGCACTGCTTACAGCACCGAACGACTTCGGTCTCCTTAGTTCTAGTCTTCTTGCTTGTTAGAAAGGTAATTTAAATATAAAATTAAAATATTAATTAAAACTAGTTTTTTTTTTTTTGGTTTGGTTGGATTAGGTCCAGGAGTAAATAACAACTATTCGATTTTTTGCCAACGTTTCGGAGCTTTATTTCTCCTTCATCAGGGCTCACTACAATTTTATACAGAAGTAGTTATAAGATATATATTTTGAAAAATTACATATTACTACAGAAAAGCAATTGTAACTTTTACTTACATCAATGTTGTTATTGTTGTCATGTAAGGTGGTACGTTACAAACATTGGCGGCACTGTCTATATACATATATAGTAAATGTATAAAGATAAAGACAAAACACTATTAACAGGACAATACACTTTAAAAATTACTATAGTAATGAAGGTTTTTGAGAGAATCTAACTTGTCGTACGCATATCACATTTGTGTTAGGGAGTGGGAAGCAGTATTATTAATGGATTTGAGACAATGAAGATATTATGTTGTGAAATTATTGTTCTTTTCTAGAATGTTGTAATAAACTGAATTTAAGTCGTCCATGTCACTACGTTTATTAACGCTATTTTTATTCATTTTTATTTCTACCATTTCTAAAAGTAATCGTTTTTTAAGGTTTGGTTCTGTTCCTAATATTTTACAGTTTTCAAAGTTGAATTTGTGTTCTGGATTATTGATTACGTGTTCCACTAGTGCTGTATGTGTCTTTTTTTCTTCTTTATTGAGTGTTCTTATGTCATATTCATGTTCTTTTTTCACATAATCAATAATCCAGAACACAAATTCAACTTTGAAAACTGTAAAATATGAGGAATGAGGAGATTTGGGTAAAAAAATTCCTGTAGTATCTACTTATGAACTAAGTCGATTCCACCATAAACGGACCACCCCCCACCCCTTCTAGCTTCCCCCAACCACCCCTCAAAATAATGAAAATACCATCACTTGGTAAGAGCATTTTCAATATGTGTGTGTATTTCTATGTTTTTGGGGTCGCTGAAACCGAATGTGACCATCAAAAATCATTTTAACTGTCCATTTTCCCGCTAGCACCCCCCTTACCACCCTCTGGAAGGGGTCGAAGTATCAATTTTCGTATAAAATCAAGGTGTATGTATATTTATATGTTTTTGAGGTCGCTGAAACCGAATATAACTACACAAAATAATGTCCACCTACACAATTACCCCCTAACATTGAATGCCCTCACATGTCCGTTGCCACTATATATGGATGTAGTACGATATAATATAAATTTTTTATGTTTAATTATATAAGAAACGTTATTGGCGGTGTCGATAAACGCCGATGACGATGTCTAGGTGGTACGCTCCAGGAACTTTTTAGATTTTTTGCTTTTTTGAGTTTGGTTATTTATTACGGTAACGCACCACTATGAAATTTCACTTCTGTCTTGGGTTCCGTGACCCACACGGGCTTTTTTGTCAATTCGACCAAAATGGGCAATTGAAATGATTTTTGATGGTCACATTCGGTTTCAGCGACCCCAAAAACATAGAAATACATTAATCTTGATTTTATACGAAAATTGAAAATTCGACCCATTCCAGGGGGTGGTAAGGGGGTGCTAGCGGGAAAATGGGCAATTAAAATGATGATTTTGATCACATTTTGATGGTCACATTCGGTTTCAGTGACCCCAAAAACATAGAAATACACATACATCTTGAAAATGCTCTTACCAAGTGATGGTATTTTCATTATTTTGAGGGGGGTTGGGGGTGGTTCATTTAGGGTGGAATCGACTTAGTTCATCAGTTGATATTACAGGATTTTTTTTAAAACCGGCCTTATCGGCCCTCCTCCCCCTTTGTATCCAATAAGATCTCATGTATTCAATAATATCTTGAACTGCTCGTATATCACTTTAAAACAAACCGGAAATTCTCAATTTTAGGGTGTGTTTGGAAAGGACGACCGGCACAATTAGTTATTCATTACGAAAACGGGTTTACATTACTGGAAGCGGGCACCGGATCCAGGACGCTGTGGAGATATTCCTTTGATAAGCTAAGGAATTCGTCGGACGATGGGAAACGCTACCTTTGGCTGGACTTCGGTTCTGGAGAGGAATCAGAAGTTGTAAGTAAATAATATTAAGAAATGCGTTTGTCTAACCAATTGCAGATGAGAGGAAAGCGAGCTCTCTACTCGATCTAACCAAATACGTTATGAGTACATACAGACGTTGGAGAAATATTTGCAAAAAGGAAATTCTGGTATGTAAACATCATAAATCTGCAGTTCGCAAACATATTCAGACTTTTTTAGGGCCGAATAACGCATTAGTGATTTTACATTTTATGCGAAAAGTTAAAATATTAGCAATAAAAAACAAAATGAACTCTATGCACGGTATTCTGTACCTTTGCATTTATAAACATTTCAATTACAGCTTGAAAAATTGTTTGTAGTGTATTAATTACACCGACACACAAAAAAAAGTCGAGTGCTAGAAGGCAGATCTATGTTTTCCCATGAATTTTGATCCGCTGAACACAAATTCGATGTCCATTTTGTCCGATTGGCTATGGCATTTTTTTCTTTCCTCAAAAACACCTTAATAATGCCCGAAAAATCTCAAACAAGTAAATAAAAAGCTTAAATGAGCTGACCACCATTTCCATACGTATTTTGAGGCGCTTTGGACGAATCTGAGGTCATAATTGGTCGATTAGTTAGAATTTCTGACATAACCTCAACAAACACCTTAAAAATGTCCGAACAATCCCAAACAACTAAATAAAAAAGTTAAATGAGTTGATCCCCAAATTACGTATAGATAATATCTATACGTAATATCTATACATCGATATGTAGTTATCTATGCGTTATTTGGGGTGCTGAAACTGAATCTGAGATCAGAATTAGTCGATCAGTAGGTAAGGAATTTCCACATAATCTCAAAAAAAAAAACAACAACTAAAAAATGGCCAAAAATCCAAAACAAATAAATTAAAAGCTTTAACCCAAATTTTTAAATCATAACCTAAGACAAGTGCTTTGCAACCAAGAACTTTAAAACTAAGAATTCTTAACCTAACATAACCTGATACAAGAACTTTAAACCAAATACTTAAATGTATTGTAAATTAAGACAAGAACTGTTAAGTTCCTAAGGCAAGGACAATAAAGGTTTAGAGTTGTTGGTTTAGAGTTCTTTGTGTATAGTTACACAATAATTTTAGTTCATTTCTTAGAATATGTTAGATTTTACACAGTAAGAGATATTTTATTATTTTATCGTTGATTTTCTTTTCGATATTTCTGAACATCGACTTTACTAAAAACAAGGCAATCATTTTACACAAAGAACTTTAAACCAAACTTAAGGCAATTACTTTGCACTCTCTATACAGCTCTCCAGATATACACGGTGGAGACTTTAACTGGAATATATTCGCTAGCGGGGTGGTGAATTATTTTTCAAAAAATTCCCGAGACACGTCAACTTTTAAATGTATTTACCTACATTTTGCAAGTAATATGAAAAATATAGCCTTTCAGGGGTGGCTGAAACCACCCTCGACATGATTTTTTCAAATGCAACCCTATGGCTTGTGACCCCTCATTGTAAAGCTGGTGGAAAGAGGAATCCAACGCACTGATCAAATTTTAATTTTTAATATGTTTGTAGGGTTGCATACAATTAAAACAATTTAAAAATTAAATTTGTTTTCAACGTAACAATTGTTCAAAATGTGCACCATTCACTTGTTGGCAGCATCCCAGTCTGTGGTAGGTTTCGTCCCTTACATTATGCAACATTTGCGGTGTTATTTTTCCGATTTCCTCTCTTATCCTTTCCTGCAGATCTGCTATGTTGTTGGGTTTCTGAATGTAAACCCTATTTTTAAGATGTCCCCACAAAAAGAAATCCAGTGGTGTAAGATCTGGAGATCTTGCTGGCCACTCAATATTACCTCGCCTCCCAATCCACCTACTGGGAAAAATTCTCTCCAGATACTGACGAACAATGGCAGCATAGTGTGGTGGGGCCCCATCTTGCTGAAACCATAACCTCTCGTCGGTCAAGTTAGGGTTTAAGGGGTTTGGAAATAAATGATATAGCACTGGCCTTAGTTCGTGCTGGAGTAAACGCAAGTATCTTGCTCCATTAAGAGTGTCATCAAAGAAAAATGGTCCTACAATTCTTGTATTATTCTACATCTTGTATTATTCCGGCCCACACATTAGTTTTCTGTGGGTGGGCACTGAGTATGAAGTTCCCTCATCCAACGGGGGTTCTCTTCAGCCCAGTAACGACAATTTTGGCGATTTACGTGCCCATTTAATGTAAAAGTAGCCTCGTCAGAGAAAACTATCCACTCTAAAGATAACTGGTTTTGATCAATACAAGTCATCAATAAATCGCAAAATTCCACTCGTCGATCTGGATCATCTTCAAGTAGCTCTTGAACAGCTTGCATTTTATATGGGCGTTTTTTCTCATATTTAAGTATTTTTAAAACTGTTTTGTGATTAAGATTACTATCACGGGCCAGTTGACGGGCTGGAGTGATTGGATTTTCTTCTAGAGCAAGCAACAAATTCAACTTCGTGTCGTCATCAACAACAGCCTGCCTCTTACTCGGTACTTTCCTGACATGACCCATCTCTCGATATTGTGCCTCAATTTTACTAATGGTACCTTGATTAGTGGTGGCAAGTCAGGATGCGTTTCTCGAAACAAGCGAACAACTTCGCATTGAGTTCGCGCCCTATCACCATATCCAATCATCATCAAAATTTCGATTTTTAGTGATTCAGTTAAATAAGACATTTTCACCAATTTGAAATAACACTTCGTTTCAAACTCTGAATACAGCATACAAACTAAATTACTCTTTGCGGCCGTGTAAAAATACTAGCAAAAAATAACAAATATCAGTTGTGGCAAAAAATTGCTTGGAATTTTTTGTGGGGACATATGAAAAGTAAGGTTTACATTCCAAAACTAAACAACACACATTTTGAGTACGAAATTGTTGCGTTAAAAATAAATTAGACTATAAAATTACGTTTTAATTGTATGCAACCCTACAAACATACTAAAAATTAAAATTTGATCAGTGCATTGGATTCCTCTTTCCACCAGCTTTACAATGAGGGGTGGTCAGAAGCCATAGGGTTTCATTTGAAAAAATCATGTCGAGGGTGGTTTCAGCCACCCCTGAAGGGCTATATTTTTCACATTACTTGCAAAATGTAGGTAAATACATTTAAAAGTTGACGTGTCTCGGGAATTTTTTGAAAAATCATTCACCACCCCGCTAGCGAATATATTCCAGTTAAAGTCTCCACCGTGTATAAAGTATATACTCCACATATAGTATAGAGCACTCCAGATGTAGGCACTCTAAATGTAACATATTATAAGACAGGAATGTTACACAAAAAACTCTAAACCAAGAACTCTAACCTTAATAGTTGTTGCCTTAGGAATTTAACAGTTCTTGTCTTAATTTATAATAGGTTTACGTTTTTGGTTTAAAGTTTTTGTCTCAGGTAATGTTTGGTTTAAAATTTTTGGTTAAAGCTTTTAATTTATTTGTTTTGGATTTTTGGGCATTTTTTAGGTGTTTTTTGAGATTATGTCAAAATTCCTAACTGATCGGCTAATACTGACCTATCAGGTTTTTCAGCGCATCAAATTACGTATAGATATAGTAATCAGCTCATTTAATTTTTTTATCCACTTGTTTGTTATTTTTCGGGCATTTTAAGATGTTCTTTGAGGTTATGTCAAAATTCCTAACTGATTGGCCAATTGTAACCTCAAATTTGGTCTCAGCGCCCAAAAATATGTATGGAAATGGTGGTCAGCTCAGTTAAGCTTTTTATTTAGGTACTTATTTGAAAATTTTCGGGCGGGAGGTTAGGAAAAAATGCAAGAGCCAGTAGGACAAAACGGACGTCGTATTCGCGTTAAACTGGACTTTTTTTGTATGCCTGTGTTATTAAATTACTAAATTTGTTACCATTTAAATTACTTTTAAAAATTCTTGTTTATACTTAAATATACCAATATTATACCAATATACCTAAAAGTGTATTATTTGGCTATAACCTTTATGGCCTTTATTGTCTTCATAGCCCCCGCGTAAGAAGAAAAGTATGAAGTTTTTTTTTATTGTTGTTGTAATATTTTTTTAAAACAATTAAATATCTCCAAAACGGTGGGTTTTAGTTGTGATTAGTAATATCCGGTTGATTCATTAGCATTGAGCCATTCTCTCGAAGTGATTGGAATTTTCTAGACAAGTCTGGAGAGTGGTGTGGTACAGGTTATATAAAGCGTACACTTATGTGCGTTAACATTATTAAATGTTAGAAGGGAACTGTAATGTGCAACGTAAAAGTTAGAGAAACTTCAAGTGAGATTCGATGTGCTTTATTATATGAATTTCGTTTCGGCTATAATATTATACTACCGAAGTTCACTGAAATGTAGTGGCCACGTATGGTGACAATAGATGATAAACCACGATCTAGCAGGTCCACCTCCACTCGACGAGAGCCTCATAAGTCTCATAGCCTCCTACCTCTCGGGAAGGGAAATAATACTAGAGGCAGAAGACGAAATCAAAACACGTCACGTAAACAGCGGGGTACCACAGGGGTCTCTTTTAGGCCCAACACTGTGGAACGTCCTTTATGACAGCCTACTAAGAATGGAGCAGCCCGTGGGAGTCACTTTAATCGTCTTTGCAGACGACATTGCTGTGGTAATTGTCGCCAAGGGGGAGGGCTGTTAATGACCCCAGCTAATACCGCAGTACAACGAGTATCAAACTGGCTTCAAAGGAACAAACTCCTACTAGCGCCAGTCAGTCCTCGAAACTCGAAACGGTCCTTTTGACTACCAGAAGGAAGATAGCTCCCATACATTTCGAGGTTGAGGGTACTGTGGTAACACTCCGTCCAAAGCAATCAAATACTTAGGTGTCTGGTTGGACACGAAATTGACTTTTGCTGAGTATGTGACAAGAAAATAAAAAAAATCGAGAAGACAACAACAGCCTTAACGAGCTTGATGCCTAATATAGGAGGCCCAAGAGCATCGAAAAGAAGACTGCAAATGTCAGTTGCCCACTCCCAAATGTTTTACGCTGCCCCTGTATGGAGTAGAGTAACTCAGAACCAGAAACTTCTGAGGAAATTATCTGGTGTACAGCGGAAGATCAACATAAGAATATAGGACCGCCTATAGGACCGTATCGACAGAGGCGGCAGGAATAATTGCAGGAGTCCCACCAATAGGTCTTCTAATTGAAGAAAGGAAAAACAAATACGAGGGAATCGACGGCAAAGAAGCTAGGGCGAACCTGATGTATCGGTGGGATGACGACTGGAGGAACGGACAAAATGGCAGGTGGACGTACCAATTAATACCCGGAGTGCAGGCATGGATCGATAGACCATACGGGGAAGTCGACTATTTCCTAACCCAAGCGTTATCAGGGCTTGGGTGATTTAATATATGTACGATAGAAGACGGGTTGAAAATGCGAACAGTCCAAGACGACGCTGAGCACACGCTGTTCCAATGCTCCAGATGGAATACAGGGTGTCTCTAAGAGGTCCATATAAAATCCCACCACATATGCCTCGGCTCAAATGAAGTCTATTTAAGGCAACTCACCTATACACCATGTTGCTCCGCTTGGCCGCTACGAGGCGCCAAAGTTCAACTTCTGAGATGGTTTTTTTGCTAATAACTTCAAGACCATTGGGGCGGCGATTTAACTGAAATTTTGTACAATAACATAGTTTTTAGTTACGAAAGCAATGATCCACAAATCAACACCGAAATTAATCCATTGGCGTATTTATTTAAGATTCCGTGTTTTAGACCCTCCCAAGTTTCTACGCTAATGAAATTAAAGACTTGTTGACATGAAATTTCGATTAACTGACTAACTTGCTACAAAAAAGGTACTCTTGATAGAAGTCGATAACTCTCATGGTTTAGGAGAAATTCGCATTTCAAAAAATTACGCAAAATCAATGATTTAATCTAGTTAAAATAGCGTTGAAAATGAATTGTCAGTTTTCAATTATTTGTTTTGCCAAGTGTCAAATTTTTTCTGCTGTGTTTTTCTTTAATTAATTATGGCTGCACAATTCAGTAATGGAGAGTATACCGATATGATATTAGTTTATGGGTTTTGTGAAGGCAATGCGCGTTTAAGTGTCAGGGTGTATGGGGAACGATTTCCAAATCGTCGTTTGCCAAACCACACGACATTTACGGCAGTCGTAAGACGTCTTCGTGAGACTGGTCGATTTGCTGCTAGAACTGCTGATTATGGAAGGAACCGTTTTGTAAGGACTGCTGACGTTGAAGAAGAAATTTTGGCTCGCGTTGAAGCTGATCCAGAACTGAGCACAAGACGAATAGGTGCGGAAATGGAAATTTCCAAAGATGTTGTTCACAGGACGCTCAAGGAACAGTTACTTCACCCATATCATAAGACGCCAGTTCAAGATCTTTTAATTCAGGATCCCGGATCGCGTATGATTTTTTGTCGGGCAGTGAATACGCAACGGCAGTTGAATGAAAACTTTGCCAACATGATTTTGTTCACCGACGAAGCGTGTTTTACAAGGAGGGGTATCACTAACTTCCATAATGAACATGTTTATGCAGATGAAAATCCGCATGCTATCAAAGTTAGACATTTTCAACATGAGTTTAGGATCAATGTCTGGGCTGGAATTATTCTTCTACAACGATTGACAGGTGACATTTATTTGCAACACCTTCAAAATACGGTTCCCGATCGGCTGGAGGATCTGCCTTTACAACTGCTGAGGGATATGTGGTTTATGCACGATGGGGCCCCTCCACATTTTCAAATTGGAGTCCGAAACTACCTCAATCAGCAGTATCCAAACAAATGGATAGGTAGAGGAAATGATGTTCCAGTAGCTTGGTCCCCACGGTCTCCGGACTTGAATCCGTTGGATTACTTTTTTTTGGGGACATCTGAAGACAATTGTTTACAAAACACCTGTAAATCATGAAGAAGAACTCTGGCAGCGCATTCAGGTTGCAGTTAATGATTTCAGGAATGACGAAGAAATTATGCGAAGAGTCATTTTCAATTTCCTACGTCGTGTAGATGTTTGTATGCGTGTGAATGGTGAACATTTTGAACAATTATTGCTGTAAAAATAAATATTTAATTAATCTGTCCCCATGAAATTTGATTTTACACGAAAAAGTAAACTGACATCTCTGTGAAGACAATGTCGGGCGATAGTCATGTGTGATTTATTTTTGAAATGCGAATTTCTCCTAAACCATGGAGTTATCGACTTCTATCAAGAGTAACTTTTTTGTAGCAAGTTAGTCAATTAATCGAAATTTCATGTCAACAAGTCTTTAATTTCATTAGCGTAGAAACTTGGGAGGGTCTAAAACACGGAATCTTAAATAAATACTCCAATGGATTAATTTCGGTGGTGATTTGAGGATCATTGCTTTCGTAACTAAAAACTATGTTATTGTACAAAATTTCAGCTAAATCGCCCCAATGGTCTTGAAGTTATTAGCAAAAAACCATCTCAGAAGTTGAACTTTGGCGCCTCGTAGCGGCCAAGCGGAGCAACATGGTATATAGGTAAGTTGCCTTAAATAGACTTAATTTGAGCCGAGGAATATGTGGTGGTATTTTGTATGGACCTTTTAGAGACACCCTGTATAATAAGAGAAGACTACGTACAACATACGGGTAGACAATTTAATATCGCAAATCTAGGAGCGGACCTCATAACATCAGAAGAAAGGTGGAAACGCTCATACAAAGTTATAACGGAAATAATAGATACAAAAGAAAGAGGGGAGAGGTAAAGACAAAATTACAGACAACCACCTTGTTGAAGTAATGATAACGCGGTTCCTACAAGGATGGTAAGATGAGGAGGAGTGGTTTTAGTCAGTAAGAATCTGGCACTCCCAGTAATGGGGTACTATTACATATTAGGGTAGTATTATTATTACGAGTGAAGGGGGAAGTGGACGCGTGGTGGGGGAAGCCTCTCCCGCCGCAGACGCGCTGACAGAAGTCTGCGGCGGGAGAGGCTTCCCCCACCAAGCGTCCACTCGCTTACCCGAGCGCTCGAAGCAACGCGACGCTCGATTTTCAAACGCGTTTTTCAGCCGATTGAATGAACCTCTCCCACAAGTCACGATAATGGATTTGTAGGGAATTTAATGACGAGTAATTTAAGCCCAGGAAAATGCACTACGACCATTTTTCGGCTTGTTCAAGCCGTTTTTCGAAAAGACCTTTTTTAGAATTTTTTTCGATTTCTGAAAAAAGTTATTATTTTTTGCATACAATTTTTACTGCAGATGGGCACGACCAAAAGCTACAATGTAAGCCAAAAGCAGAAGTTTCTGCGACCATTAGAACCCTTGTAATTCGATTTCAAAAAATGGGCATTTTTCATCGGTTTTTATTTTTTTTGTACAAAAACTTATGAACCGATTTTTATCACCAAAAACTCATTTTTTTCGTTTTTTTTCAAGCGCTACAACGTGCTATTTTTTGTTTTACGAAAAAAAGTTATTTTTCGTCCCTTAATCCGCAAAAAACTTCCTACATACCGATTTTATCCAAAACATACACAATACATTTCTACTATTTTTTACTTAATTATACCGCCGAGAAACCTTATACAGGACTCTTTTTAAAAACTGAGCACTTTTCTGCTATATTGCCTGGATTAATTTGTTGAGTCGCATGGCATTTACGTTCTAAATTAAATTCCTCCTGTTTATAAAATAAATATTCATATTTGAACATATCAGCAAGGCTCAATACATTTAAATCAACCGGATATTTTACAAAAATGCACTGCATCATTTCGGCGAACTGTTTGAAATAAAAAAAATTTTCTAAATTTTTCAATGATAATGTAAGTAATGGAAGAAACTGTCTTACTTGGACATACCCTGTTTATGTACATATGTATATATGTTTATGTTAGTTCAAAATGTTTTACATAAGGTTATTTTGTGAGGACTAAGGACTTAAGCAAAATTGGCTATATTTCCACTTTTGGCTGATTTCCACTGATCCAGCAATTTCTTGAAGTGTAAAGCGACGGTCACCCTCTAAAGAAGAATACGTGTCTTAAGTTTATTTTTGATGTAGTATCTGCCATTAATTTTTGGTCCCATATTTTTGAGACACCCTGTATAATTACGTGTAGCCCTTTATTAAAGCCCTTATAAAGGTATACCCTATGATATTTCTCTATAAAAACTCATCCTATATATCATAATTACTTACCTAGTTATAAAGTTATGCTTAACCAGAAGAAACTTTCGACATCAATTAAAGCATTGTTTATTCCTGATGCTGATGATTTATGGAAGTTGTTATCAGTTTACAAAATAATTTTATTGAATTTAATATTCAACACTCTCTAATAATAGCGAATACTCGTACTTAAACTAATAAGGACATAATTTCACCTGGAAGAAAAGTGACACAGCTCAAACATTCAGATTTTCGAGTAAGGCCATTAGAATATATTTAAATTACGTAAATTTTCTCTGGCAAAAGTGTAATAAGGATAGTTAACATTATCTTCATGTTTTTAATTTCAGTCTTCTAGTACTTGAAATTTAGAAATAACAGCAACCAAACAATACGAAGAACTTTCATTTGCATTTTAACAAGAACTATATTTTTTGAATTGTCACTTTTCTTTCGGATGAACGATATGTACTTGTTTTTCAGTTTTTCTTATTGTTGCAGGAACTTGACTTGGAGGGATGCCCAAAACCAGTCGTCTTCATATTACACAACTTCCTATCTGCCAAAATTCATCGATTAGGACTGTCTGCCTAATCTGACACTACTTCGAAGATGGGCACACGTTTGGAAACCACTTTTTTGTACGAATAACTGATTTGTCAATTAGTAGGTGTAAATTTTACATATTGAGTTCTCCAGAAGTATGTTTGTATATCAGTGTAGTGTATTATTCATAATGTGTTTTGATACATACACGTAAAAACTATCGGTCTATTCAGAAATTTGTGCCTTTGATGTTTTGTACGTTCCGAGGTGGTACAAATAATGACTATGTTATGTTTTTTCACGGTTTTACGACAATAGTCTCAGTCCGCGCTCCTAGTCATATTGATTCCAAAACGCATTTGTTTACTCAGGTATTTTAAACCAATTTAACGCAAAAGTTTTGTATGTCTACAGGGTGTCCCATAGTTATGTTAAAACTTTTAAAGGGCGTGTTCTATAGCTGATTTCGAAGGGATCCATTTCTAATATTTCCGTTAGAGCTCTCTGTGTAAAGTTATTTACAAGGCGAGCCAAAAATTCATTTTTATTTTTTAATTTTTTGTCTCAATTAAGGAACAACGTAAGGATTTTGTTTGGTGTCTTGGGATAAGGATAAGGTTTGGTGTCTTGGGATAATATTTATATTTTCCTTCTACAGCCATATGGGGTTGACACAAGCACCCCTATTCAATTTTGTGTCATAACTTTTTTGTGAGTTAATATTTAACACTAAAAAGTGCACGATATAGCATAGTCCTTTTGGAGACTTTTTTACCTCTTTTTATTTTTTCGTATATTCAACTGTTATTAAGGAAAAAAAATTAATCTGTTTTAATCTGTTTTATTTTTATTCAGTCCTATTTAAACTGGATATTAGTAGACTATAAAAAAAACGACTATTTTTTTTTTTCAAAAATTACTCTGAAAATATTGTTCAGGATGTCGAAAAAAATGAGCCTGTGAAAATATCAGCTCTTAATTTTAATATTAAGAGGTGACTCATCGCGATTTTCCATTTCCCACATAATTAACATGGGTAACTTTTTTTTTCAAGATTTGGAATTTTTTAACTCTTCAACCGATTATCAGACTGATAAGACCAAGAAACATTCTTGTAGGGAACTGAACGCACTACAAAAAAAGTCTCTTATAATTTTTTTGTAGTGCGTTCAATTACCTACAATAATATGTCTTGGTCAGTCTGATAATTATCGATTGAAGAGTTACAAAATTCAGAGCTTGAAAAAATGTTTCCCATGTTAATTAAATTGGAAATGGAAAATCGGGATGAGTCACCTCTTAATATTAAAATTAAGAGCTGATATTTCACAGGCTCATTTTTTCGACATCCTGAACAACATTTTCAGAGTAATTTTTGAAAAAAATAGTCATTTTTTGATACAGTCTAGTTAGTAAAAATGCATAGTACTCACGTGTCACTAATCGATTCACTGGTATTGTATTGTACGTGATCAAAAAAAATATGCCAATTCTGGTATTGCATGATCAAATAGAATAACACTCTTAATTTTCTAGGGATTTGAACCAAACTTGGTATATAACAGTTTTTGGGGGCACTGAATCCATATCTGGCTTCAGAATTATAAAATTCGATATGACGGATTAAATATGGCGTATTTAACCCCCTAGTGCGCAGCATTTCTTTTTATTATTATTTTTTTTAATCTGGACCAGAAATCGTTTTGATAAAGGTTTCTCGAAGTTGCTAATTACAGTTTTTGAAGTTGCTGAATCTGGAATCAAATTGAAAGGTGGTCGAAAATTCACCCAATTTTCTATCTTTCGGGGGTGGTAAATAAAAAAAATAACTCTTAAAATCAAAGTAGAGACACAAAAAACCCTTGAACCTATATAAAATGTGGAATGGTGTGGTAGAGAATTGAAAAATCTCAAAATTTCACCCCAACCCTTACTTTCACCCTTCGGGGGTGATAGATCTCAAAAAAAAAAACCTTCAGAATCGATTCAGTTCTCAAAAAATTATATTTTGGCTCACCTTCTACGTACGAATAATTTTGCATGGAGAAGTCCATTTTAAAATAATTTGTACACACTCTTTGAACATTTCAACATAAATATGGGATACCCTGTATATTTTGTAAGTTTAACGCATAATTTTATAACTTTGTAATATTTAACAGAACGACGTCAAAATCGCTAATCAATATTTGTAATTACTTACGAAAAAATATCTGAAATGCATATAATCAAAAAAATGTATACATAGGTACTTTACTAAACAATAACAAAGCTTTTTGTATCGATTATTTCATGAACAATAAAACGATAATTGTGTAAACTTAGATTATGTAGTACAACTAAACTCATTACTAAACTCTTCCAACAAATTGAAAAGAACATTTTGTCCATTACTATAAAAGGAAGTTTCTTGGCAAAATGATTTGTATAGCTTTTTTATTGTTAATTAACTAAGAGGTAGCTGACTAAAATAAAGGTTAGTGATTTTGTAAATAATGTGTAATCCTAGCCAAATGTAATGTATTAGCAATAAATGTCTCAACTATTTGTTGGTATTCTTTCTAATAACCTTCATACAGTGTGAATGAGCCAAATGGAAGTAATAAATATGTATGCCTCTATATGTAGGTATCAAAGAAGTGTCAAAACACGTTAAGCGATTTTAATTGTTGCGGATATTTTCAACCCATTGGTTGCAAAAATGGATCACATGACTCTAGATGACGTTATCGACATGTTTTAGTATTGAAAATACCTCTGGGCGCGTATTAATGAGAGCTGTCTCTTAAAATATTAACGCTGACCGACATGCAAAATGCGAGCGACCTCGACATGGTCACGTGCTCATGGAGACGACCTAGATGTGTTATGTTTGGGTTAAATGGTTTATTGAGTATTGAGTTACAGAGAATTGTTGTAAATAAAAACTCCGTTTAGTGAAAATTTGCATGCGTATTTTATGAACTGATGTTGAATGTAAAATAAACATTTGGTAATTACTGATCGTTGTAATAGGATGAGCAGATTTGTTATTTTATTAATTTACACTAGCATATGTACAGGGTGATTCATTAAGAATAAGTAATCTCTGAACTGGAAGATTTAGTTTTCTAGATACATCAAATCAAATAAATGAAAGTGAGTAACAAAAATAGTTTAAGGCTGACGCAACCTGCATTTGAGAAATTATGGAGGTACTAATGTTGTCATTAAAGAAACGAAAATGCAATGTTTTAGAAAATGAAAAGGAAGCTATTCATCTTATGTTAAGACATATTTGTAAACAATTTTGAAGTCATCTGGCTCGCGTCCGAATTCAAGATTGCTGAGTGGATGGATTCTTAGAATCCAAGCCTAATTATTATTATTATTAATACTTTGCTGAATTTTGACAAGGTTAATTAAAGTTTTGTTAAATTAGTTGGATTATTGTTTACAATAATTGAGGAGCTTGCTGCAAGAACAGGGCAGCTCCATTTTCAACGCGTGACGTGGTTAGCTGCTTATAATTTCGATAAACACTTTAGGCGTTATTTAACGCAAATTCCACAGATCTCAGTGCATGGAATATACATCCTGACATATGTTGAGCTGCGTCGAATTTGCGTTACATAACGTCTAATATTTTTATCGAAATTATAAGCAGCTAACCTCGTCACGTTGAAAATGGAGCTGCCTTGTTCTTGCAGCAAGCTCCTCAATTGTTAAAATTACAATTAATTGTCTTTTTAGCAAGATACACACTTATATTTTACAGACAGCTTTTCAACAACTAGAGGCATCGTTCGGGTCCACTTTTGCAGTTCCTAACAAATTAAATTAAGCATTGATTTGTCGGATTTTGCATGAAAACGTGGCTGACCGACAATTGACAAGAAATTGTATCAGGTCAACAAGGCATTGGATATCTGACTTCTTAAGAGCTAGACTGGCCGGTAGAGGTGGCTTCTCTTACAAATGCCCCATTGAACAAAGTTGATGATTGACAAAGCCCTGAGGAGTCTATTGCGAACAGTCCTCTTCTTTACCTCTGGACTTTTTGGTACCTATCTACAGTTCACCAAAATTTGTATTTGTATAAACTGCCGATTAGGACTATCAGACAGCAACACTTGTGAAATCTCACTCCTGGTGGACAATGTTGCTTAAACGCCGATCTCACAGCTACAAGATAGCCTTTGTCGGTATATGTGTGTTATCCACGCGCCGCCGGTATTCTGATATACATCGATGTGGATTTCTGCATGTTTGCGTAAATAGGTAATAGTCTCTTAAAGCATATCTTAGAGCATACCTGCGACAAATGGTTTTCAAGAATATGACGTGCCAAATTCATCGCAACTGTATCTACGTACATTCTTGGTACACTGCAGGTAATCCACAGCAGCAAGGCCATTGTAAAGGCACATGATGACGATGACGATCAACTTACTAATCGAAAACATTTTTGTTAGGATATGCACATCGCAAATCGCAAACCTGACAATATCAAATGCAAGATAATCCGTTTAAAATGACAAGACCTTCAGGGTCAAACCGCCAAAAATCGTAACAACAGAACTGTGTTTTATGTTTATTAAATTTACTTGTCTAAATATCTACCAGTCAGTTGTGACTGGTATTTTCAATACGCCTACGATACTTGCGTAAAATGCACGATCTGTGAATTTTTACATGGGAAGGTACGTCCAGTGTCGTATTATTGGACAGAAAATTCAATGAGCAATTCAGCGTTGTATTTTATTTTTTAAATTTTTTAATTTTTAAAACGAGAAAAGGGACCAGAAATAATTAGGTCTAAAATTTCCACGTGTGGGGATGCCATTGATAGTGTTGCTCAGACCATCGATATCGCCTTTATAGTAGATATGTATATCCAATATCATTACATCCAGTGACTTTTATTGCTCTCATGTTGCCCCTTGTGCGGATGAGCTTATAGACGTTGACTTGTCTATAAGCTCATAGTGTCAAGGTAATAGTAGGTGTAATTATGTCCATGATATCGAGAGTCCACTCTGTGTTTTGCACTTTCCGGATTTTTTATCCGACCCTTAGTAATAAAAGTACCTAGTAACTTTAATTGTTAAAATATATATATATATAGCTATTCAACCACAGCAAGTTACTACTTTCGAGATATTTTGCTTACGTGTGAAACTCGATGAAAATTCTTTTTTTCCGGTTTCTTGTATAAAAAATGTGTGAGAATATTAAAAATAAAACAGTTAAGTATTTCAGGTAAATAATGCTTAAAATATTGAAATCCACCTTTTTACAACAATAACTGAGGCACAGCGTGGTAAACGATGCAGTTACTTGTGCTCGCACATATACAGGGTGAGTTAGAAAGAATGTGCCAACACTAAACTGGAAGTACTAGACACCAAAATAATAAGATTGATCTCAACATGCCTTATACCAATGTCGCTGGTTTAAGAGATACAGCGTGTTCAAAGTTTAAATTTTATTCTGAAATTTCTCAATAATTGAGATTGATATATAAATCTGAAAATTGATAAGTTTATGTTTTTTTGGCGTGAGAATTACGAATTTTAAGCTTATTTTGACTTTGCGCCTAGAGGGCGCTAGTTTCACCGTATTATTTAGGTAAAATAAAACATATATTTCATCTGTTTAGCCAAGCAACACAAGAATCTAAAACACGCTCAATTCTATAGAGAAAAGGTACTCTTGTTTATGTCGTCTAAATCTATCGGTTTTGCTAAATCTATAAGTTATTTGCATTTAAAAGGATCAATGCATTTTGCTATAATTTTTTTATTCTTAAAAGATGAAAAAGTAATCAAAGGAGAAGCAACAGAAATAACAATAAAACTTATTGGTAATAGTAATAATTATTGGTGGTAGTGGATAATAACAAAGCTCATATCAAATGTTGGAAGTGTCCACCACCTGCCTCAATACGTTTTAAAACACACCTTCTTAAATGTCTCTGAACGTTAAACAAAATTATTCTATTATTTTTAAACGTATTCGCGGCTTCTTGTATTCTCTGCCGCAACTCCTGAAGAGAACCAACATCGTCATGATAAACTAAATCCTTTAAATTTGACCATACAGAGAAGTCCAGAGAGTTTAGGTCTGGACTTACCGGTGGTCAAACAAACTCACTTCCACGGCCAATCCACCGATGAAGAAAATCGGTGTAAATATTGGCATTTGCTAGGCAAAATGTGGTGGTGCTTCGTTGTGCATAAACCACATATTTTCTCTTCGCGAGTGGCACATCTTCTAGGAGCTCGGTTAAATGATGTTGAAGAAAGTTTAAGTACCAAGGTCCAGTTATATTGGGTGGCAATTCAAAAGGTTCAATGACAAAATTAGAAATTACACCACACCAAATGTTCTAAGGTGAACATTTGGTTTACAACGAGTTTAAGAACTTGTGCTGAAACTGTTTTGGTTTGCATATTTTGTAGAAACTGAGAAAATTTTAGGCGAGTTGTAAATCTTGAAGCAATAACAGCTGAACCGGTGTATAATGGAGCATGGATGGAGCATTTCTTTTTTCAAAATTCTACAAATGCTTAGCTCCATTCGACACTGACGTCGAAACTTTTTAAATCTATGTCAAAGACTAAAAAACTAATCATTCATACTGAAAATACTAGAGATAGCACTAAACCATAAATGTCAGGGCCGCCGCGCTTAGTACATCACTGTGAGAAATACGAAGATATATTCGAAGGGGAATACTGAAGTGACGGATCAATATGTGTCATATGGAATAAAAATCTAATAACATCTTATAAACTATTAACCAAGGAGGTTTATTATAGCTGGTATTTATTTGTGTGTATGAAACTTACTTTTTATGTTACTATTAATAAACTTACTATATAACTATTTTTATAATGTCTATACCAAAATAAATATTGACTATTTTTTATAAAATTTCTTTGTTTTGGCGAGGGCCTAAGTGTTTTCAACAGTAATGACAAAGACAACAACCAGACAAAGAAAGAACAATAACGCAAAGTTTGTAATTTATTACAGCTGTTTTAAAAAAAAGCTTCATTATTTCTTCCAAAACATAAAGGCAGATTGACCAGAGATTAAATGACAAATTTCAGGAACATCACACATAAATCAAATAAAAATTGCGATTTTCGAATGCCACGCTGTTATTGCGTTGTTTTATGCGTTGTGCTTTTTATAACAATTATGTCTGTGCCACCTTCTTAAATGTTTATATCATGATCCCATCAATTTTTAAGTCCAGTATACCCTCAAGAAACTATAAGCAAATGAACACCAAAAAAAAAAAACTACAAGTACATTACTTCGCCGACAAAATCACTTGTTTTGTGAAAAAACGTAGTACATTAGCACGCTCTGCAGCCGGTCAAATAGCGACTGAGCGACATAGAACTAATTCATTAGAGTCCCTATATGTCCGAATATTATACTGGTAAAAGTAGGCAATTTTGATGATCGTAACAATACACGGGTTGCATACTTTTTAGGTAGACTTATGTTCTTATGTTTCACTAGTTTTAACTGAAATTAAAGTACTTTTTCATAAATTATTCCCTATATAAACAATCTCTGTTCATTGTCCGACTCTTTCTTTAATATTTTACTGTTATTTCTATAGAACACACATACTAATCACTCTTTTTATGTGGATGTGGAAACAACTACCGTTTCTGATAAATGATCAAAACCTCTGCAAAAATATGTCTGATGTATTCGCATACTGCGCATATGTATATTTCATGTAAAAATATGTAAAAAGAGCTCTGCGTCTACTGAAAGCATCCGTCGTCATCGAATAAAGGGGGGTCCAATATGCAAAGCGGCGGTTTTTGCAATCTCATCAGCATAACACGTATGCACACTTTCACGGATTTCTTGTGCGTGAAATGTACAAGACATGTTACTCTCATAATCGTCAAGGCACAATTTCTGTATTAAAATAAATGACAATTTATTTTAGACGCATTTACATTTACTTCCTCTTGGTTCATTGTAGTTAAATGCTCAACTTTATGTGCAACATTAGTATGAAATGGCTTTTTATATGTATTAATGTTTTATTTAAAGTAAACTTAAAAAAAAAAAATTTTGAACTGGTGAACCCTAATTAATAGAACCCGGTGCAATGGTTGACAACACAGGAGCATCCTCATAATAAGCATTTAACGAGTAAAGAAAGCAGCTAAACTGTTACAATAGTTCATTCAAAACTTACCCTCTTAACTAACTGGAACCTTATAATTCGACAAGATCCGTAAAAGTGATGTTCGCCGTGGTGAAAAAGTATTTTTATATTGTAAAAATGACCTTTTGGTCTCAATCTGGTGAAACCGGTATCTTTCTGTTGCATATTTGTGATATTTTTTTAACGCATTTTTTACGTTATCTATAGCGTGTAACACTTCCTTTAATTCGTTCACTATTTGCAGATAGTCCACTAAAGGCAATGCACTGTCTCGCATTTCTTCTATTGCATCATGTTATTGTTTATAGTATATGAAAATCGTCTTTAAATCCATTTCAACAGATACGTCTTGGAATTTTGTCTGACTCTCCTTAATGGAGGCAGCTTCGTTGGGATTAAAGTCTAGTAACCCAGTGGAATTAGAAAAAAAGTGGATCTAATTAACGACAGGTTTTAACATGGTTTAGTGTGCTCATTTGGGGTTCAGGAACATCGTCCTGAAATTGATCCCAATTTGGAGGTCAGAAACGATGTCAAATTGACGATGTAATGTGCAAAAATCGTTAAAAACGGACATATAATTGATTTGCTCTGGGACTATTACCATTAGAGGTATCTATTTTTTTATAATGTGTAGGTAATGAAAATCCGGTAAATTTGCGACTTGTAGAGTTCGATTTGGTCAATTATTTATTTAAATAATTAAAAAATACCGCTGAAATTTCCAACATTTTGATTTATTTTTCATTTTGCGAAAAAAGCTTCTGCATGCTTGAACTTTTGGGAAATGTGTCTTTTATGATCGTCAAGAAACCAAAAAAAATTCATAAAAAAATATTAATTCGTTAACGAGAAATTCCATTTGTTCATAAAAAAACCTTAAATGTTTAATGGTATTTGACCCTATTGCCGTTGACAAAAAAGGTTCATCCAGGTCTCATTTTTTTCGTAAAGACCTATATTTTATGATATTGCAATGGGCATATTAATTTTTTGATTTTAAGATCGTCAAAATGGCGTCCGAAAAATGTATCGATTTTGGGGTTCCGTTTTTTTCAATTATCTCATAAATAAACAATAATATTGACATGCGATTTTGATATCTTGGTAGCTGGTATTTTTACACATATTAAAAAAAAGTTGCTCTAGCATATGCAGAAGCCGAGATAATTTTTTTTTAATAATTTCACCATTTGTTTATTTATAAACATTAAGGCTTCAAATTTTAACTGTGTCTAGTTCAATACTTTAATTTTGCAATTTCATTCACCATGACGTAAAAAACGCTTTTTGGAAAGGTACACGCTCATTTGAAACTAATAGTGTTTTTTGGTCGAAAGTAAATGACGTCATCAGTCATCAGTCATCAGTGATCCAAGCCAAGCAGATTTAAAAGTCGATCGAGCTATTTCAAATTCGCGAACTGAAAAAAAAAGTTCGTATCTCGGTCGTTCCTTACTCTATTTTCACGTTTTTTTCTTTTATGGTAGCACGCAAATATAACAACAACTAGCATGGAGAAATTTAACAATTATTTAAACAAATTGTTTTGAAAAGAAAAATAATTTTTGCATCATTAATTTATTTCTGTAACTAAAGTAATACATCCTGTGCTATTATTATTAAAAATGAATTGTGGAAAAGGTAATGAACAAATACATTGATTGAATAAAATACATTTTTATTGTACATTAATATGTTTTTTTGCCTTTTTACAGCTGGTTCGCAAGTTTCTACGTCATCAACATCATTATTAGTATTTTCAATATTATACGAATTTTTTTTTAAGCGCGAATTTGAAATAGCTCGATCGACTTTTGAAACTCTGCTTGGCTTGGATCACTGATGACATCATTTACTTTCGCCCAAAAACACTATTAGTTTCAAATAAGCGTGTACCTTTCCAAAAAGCGTTTACGTCGCGAATGAAATTGCAAAATTTAAGTATTGAACTAGACACAATTAAAATTTGAAGCCTTAATGTTTATAAATTGATAAATGGTGAAATTATTTAAAAAGAAAATTATCTCGGCTTCTGCATATGCTAGAGCAACTTTTTTTAAAATGTGTGTAAAAATACCAGCTACCAAGATATCAAAATCGCACGTCAATATTATTGTTTATTTATGAGATAATTGAAAAAAACGGAACCCCAAAATCGATACATTCTTCGGACGCCATTTTGACGGTCTTAAAATCGAAAAATTAATATGCCCATTGCAGTGTCATAAAATATAGGTTTTTACGAAAAAAATGAGACCTGGATGAACCTTTTTTGTCGACGGCAATAGCAAGGGCGTAGCCAGTAGTTATCTTTGGGGGAGGGGGGGCTCAATGCAGATGAAACAAAAAAAGCCAAAAAAAAATAGGTCAGTAGAGGCAACGGCAACCGAAAGCCCCCGAGTATTTTGGTGTTTACTTGACCCTTTGGGGGGGGGGGGGGCGATCGCTGCAGATATAACAAAAAAGCCAAAAAAAAGGTCACTACAGCCAACGGCAACCGCATTCCCCGAGTATTTCGGTTTTTACTTGACCCTTTGGGGGGGGGGGGGGGGGGGCGATCGCTGCAGATTAAACAAAAAAAACCCAAAAAAAAAAGGTCACTACAGGCAACGGCAACAGCATTCCCCCAAGTATTTTGGTTTTTACTTGACCCTTTGGGGGGGGGGGCGATCGCCTCCATCCTCCATTTTTTGGTGTCGAGGAGCATAAAAAACACATTTCCCAAAAGTTTCAAGCATGCAGAAGCTTTTTTCGCAAAATGAAAAATAAATCAAAATTTTGGAAATTTCAGCGGTATTTTTTAATTATTTAAATAAATAATTGAACAAATCAAACCCTACAAGTCGCAAATTTACCGGATTTTCATTACCTACACATTAGACAAAATTCGATACCTCTAATGGTAATAGTCCCAGAGCAAATCAATTATTATCAAATATTATGTCCGTTTTTAACGATTTTTGCATATTACAACGTGAATTTGCCATCGTTTCTGACCTCCAAATTGGGATCAATTTCAGGACGATGTTCCTGAACCCCAAAAGAGCACACTAAACTATGTTAAAACCTGTCGTTAATTAGCTCCAAATATAGCCTTTTTTTTCTAATTCCACTGGGGATAGTATTACAACTTTTATTTGTTAAAAATATTTAGCATAACCTCAGCGTGTATATTTAGCATAACCTATATTGTTGGTTTTAATTCTCCGAAGTGGGTACGCTGTGACTTAAACGCTTCACCGTCCACATCCCTTGTCGAAATTTGAATTCGCAAGATTTTGACGGCAATTTCAGACACCTACAGGATGGACTAAGAAGGACGTTGTCGGGTAAAAACTCTATCACGGCACACATTAAGACCTCAATAAGTTTTTGGTCATAAAACCATAACATGAATTCAAGACAAAACGCCATCCCATGCAGCATGCACGGGAGTGGAACCAGAGGGGTGGGTGGGGGTCGACGTAGGTGTGGCTTGGAGACGTGCTTGAGTTGTCAAAGGGTGAAAGTGTGTTGTGGTACCCCACACCAATTTATTAGGCGGCATTAGCATCAGGTCAAACCACGCAAAACCCAGCGTAAATGCAAAGGGGTGGCTTAGGGAGTCTGTGGAAATGGGTTGAAGAGATGGGACAGCGACCAAATACACAGAACTTATTATGGAGGTCTTAGTGTGTACCAGGATGGAGTTTTTACCTGACAGCGTCTTCTTAGTTCATCCTCTAGGTTTCTCAAATTGCCGTCAAAATCAAGTTTCTCTCAAATTTCGAATTTAAATTTCGACATGGGGTTGGTTTTTGGGGTGTGGATGGCGCACCGTTCAAGTCATAGTGTAGCGACTTCGGGGCATTACTAACTAACCCAATTGGCTGCCGAAAATTAGAAACCGCAGGCCTCTAGTCTAACAAAAAAAGAACGCAAATGGCGCTAATCTAAAAAGTGTTACGCTAATGTTGACGAGCAGTTTATTTGTATTTTCGACCGCCATTTTGGATCAGCCATCTTGAAGCTTAAACATGTGATTCCAGATTCAGCAACTCCAAAAACTGTGATCAGCAACCTCGAAAAACCTTTATCAAAACAATTTCCGGTCCCGCTTAAAAAAAATTAAGGGGGGTTAAAGACGCATATTTGGTCAGCCATTTTCAATTTTATGATTATGATGCTAGATATGGATCCAGTGCCCCCAAAAACAATTTTATACCAAGTTTAGTTCAAATCCCTAGAAAATTAAGCAAATAGTAATTCTCTTTGATCATATATATGATACAATACAAGAATTGACACGTCCTTTTTTTGATCATATATGATACAATCCCAGTGAACCGGTTAATGTGCTTTAAGTAGCTCAAGCAAATATCAATTTCTCAATTTTCAAATTTTATATTTGACATTTGAGGTTAAACGCCTATAACGGAGGTAATTTTAAATTCGGAAGAGATGAAAATACTGTATCCGGTTTAAACCCTCACCAGGGTTGAGACTTTCTAAAGGTTTAAGAGGTAACACCACTGTAGAATTTTCAAAAAATCGATTTCTTATTTTTTGGCTTAAAACATACTTCGAATCTTCTACAACATGAGGCAAAAAAGTTTTATACTTGAAACAATTTTTTTTTAAATTTCGCGGTTCTTCCCGAAGCGTGTCGAACGCCTCTAATGTGACTCATACCTGCGACGACTTACTTGCTCGAAACGTACTACACTCGAACCCCTCTTATTTCACCTTCGCTTAATTCACATCCTCTGTTATTTCATCACGTTTACCCCTATTAAGTCGCGAAGGTCCCGGTTAAGTCGCCGCCTGTAAAAGTTTTAGAACTACGTTTGGAAATTGGATTCTCGCATGAATATGTACATTTTTTATTGAAAAAAAAAAAGATTGTGTAATACATTAAATATAGACATCTAACCTTTAAAATATTTTACCTTCAAAATATTCACTGAAGCGGAATGAAAACATTTTTTTTTGTTTCTTGTTTTACTATTTGCATATATTATAGGGGTATATCCACTCTCAAAAGCAATAAAACTATTATTATTAATTTACAAAATATTAATTTTCATTTGCACCATCTTCTCCATCAAACTGTCAAGACTACGATTTTCTTCGACTGTGACTATTTTGTTTCCACGACTCCAACGGCGAATCTGCAAAATCGATGGCAATACTTCATCTAGCGATGGAGGAGGAAAGTTCGGTGACTCTTCATCTGAATCCTTATTGTTATTGGAATTCAGTAATTCTTCTTCGGAGTCACTTTCTTCTGTCCCCCCTTTGGCAATTTCAATCAATTGCGGATCATTAAAAACTTCATTCCTCGTATCACTTCAAGTAGTCCTGCGACGGTTTGTGTTTGTACAGGACCAGCAAGATGAAGCTGTAGTAGATTTTTCCACGAATTCTTGAGAGTATCTATTGTAACATTGTCCCAGGCATTTTGTAACAAATGGAAACAGTCTCGGAGATTCCATTTTTTTGACGAATTCGTCTACACTTCCTTTCTCTTCAAATTCCTTGGCTAATAGTTCATTTAAAAACATGGTCTTATAGCGTCGTTTTAAAGCCGAAATTACGCCCTGATCCATCGGCTGAATAAGTGACGTCACATTAGGTGCTAAGTATACGACGAAAAATTGGGGATCGATTTCGTTCAACTCTGTAGAAAAAGGATGTGCTGGTGCATTGTCTAAGATTAAGATGAATCTAAAAAGAGAGCTAACATGTCAACATTTTTCAACTTTCTTTGTTTCTGACGTATTTAATAGTACATTACATTGACATATTATATATACATTGACACATTTCACTCCTGATCCTATATACATTGGCATCATCCCTCGCCTTCGGCTCGGGCTGATAACGCCACACTCGTAGAAAATTGTTTTTTCTCCCTTCTAATGTACAATATTTTTCATTATTTTCGTACGTTTTCCGCCTTCCCATACACATATGATGAAAATAAAGCTGTCTACTTACTTTGCTTCGGGGTCAGGATTTCTTTTCTTTACGCTGGGTATGAACACATTCTTGTACCAATCAGTGAAAACGTTGCGATCCATCCAACTTTTTTTTGTGCCCTGTACACAATTGACGTGGACACATTTTTCAAACATCGAGGACGTTCTGACTTCCCAATGACGGTCAATGGAATTTTATGTGTTTGTTTGATGCATTCGAACAAACTTGTATGGTAACACGATCTTTGGAAGCTTTTCGACCTGGTGCTTCAGTTTCGTTTCGACGCACAAAAGTTTTGGTGGGAAAATGTTTCCAAAATAACGAGGTCTCGTCGCCGTTGTATATGTTATCGAGCTTATATCCATGGTTATCAAGGAAAGCCTTTAACCCCTCTCGAAACGCATTGGCGTCGTCTTTCTGAAAGTTTTTGTCCTTTGATATTTAAACATCTTATCCCGTGACGTTTCTTAAATCTGGCAAGCCAGCCATTACTCGCCGAAAAATTGGAGTCCACGTTAAGACTTGCATGAAATTGCTTGGCTTTTTGCTTGTAGAACAGGCCCAGTCACAGGTTCGCCGAGTGTTCTCTTCTGACAGAACCACAAAAATGTACATTTCTCAAAAAGACTATCGTGAACTGATGAATATCTGAGTACATTTTTATTTGCGCCGTATTTTTCCATAGTTTCCTTGTGTTGTAGTATTTTGTCTTTGTTGTGAATGATTTTTGAGATGGTCGAGTGGTGCACTTTGTACTTTTCTGACAAATCCTTGTTTTTCATCCCATTTTTAAAATATTCGATGACTTGTAATTTATCTGCAAATGACAATCTTTTAATAAATCTTCTTTCCTGAAAATTGAATTATCTCACTACGGACTGAATTGGAACAAAGATTGAATCAACAAAAAAACAATCAAATTGAACTTTGTCATGCACGACTGGGTATACATACGTCGACATTTTCGTTCAATTCGCTCATTTTTCGTAATAACAAGTGCTGTGGTATATATCTAAATATTCTTTTCGCAGCTAAAACACGAAACATTTGATGTTTTGATCGCTACTTAAGCGAGGTAATGATGCACGGATTTGGCGACTTAAGAGGGGTTAGAGTGTACGTAACGTCTTACCTACTGATTTCTAACTTCTGTAATACACTACTGGATGTTGTTAGA
The DNA here is from genome assembly GCA_029963805.1 of Aromia moschata. NCBI lineage: Eukaryota > Metazoa > Arthropoda > Insecta > Coleoptera > Cerambycidae > Aromia > Aromia moschata. The sequence goes on from JAPWTK010000559.1 coordinate 234,746, forward strand.
AATTATGTTTACTCAATTTTAAAAAATTTCAAGTGAAAGTACGTTAGTGTACGCCTGAATAGAATGAAGAGTATGAAGAGCATTTTACAAATTATGAAAACTCTGGAGATTGATATTTACTTGGTAGCCGATGCTACGCGCATCAAATACGTCGAGCAATCTTTGATCGATGCGGCAAAAGAGGCACGCTCCAGCATTAAGTAATCGAGAAAAGGAGACGAGGAGAACTATTCGAACGTGGAAGGGCAGCTTTATGGTCCCGGGATCGCGGTAAAAAAAATTAAACAGTCGAATTTCTCATTTTTTCATGTTGACAAGACAACTCATTTTAAAACTTTAAATGCGTTTTTCTCGAAACACGATTTTTCAAAACGGCACGCAGAATAAATAACTCCAACAATTTTTAATATTTTCATTTGAAAGGACCCCGAACAAAACAAATGGAAAGTGGGTCTCGGTCGATTTGTGAAAAATTATATATATGATAATTCTCGACTTTCTGAACAAAAGTTCTCATGTACCAAAAAAGATCCTATGATTAGGAGTCAAGATATAGAGGGATGAAGGTTGGTTATTTGGCTATATTACTGAATATGCATAATGTATTTTGCAGATCATAAACTCGGAGAATTAGTGGTCTGCAAGAAATCTTTCAATAAAAAAGTTATAGACAGTTGTTGAGACATATTATATTGATCATGACTATGAACCTTACAAGGTCAATTCAAGGTCAAGTTAATTTTTTACGTGTAAATCACTGTTTTCTAATGTGGCCATTTATGAAGAGTTCGAGCAACAGCAGATATAAAGCCAATTGGCTACCCGATGTCAGCCAAAGATCATGTCTGTTTACTTGCCCTTAGTAGATTTTTTCTTTAGAGGGAACCAATATTTTCCATTCAGAAAAATGAACCTGAAACACGGCTGAACATTTTGACAATGAAAGCTGAAAAACATATCTATTTCTTCACTGTTGAAGTTTATTTATAACCGAAACTGAAATGTTGGCTTTAAGTCATGCTTCAAATCACTTTTTTTACCGTCGTCATTGGCGTGACCCAATGTGCACCGCGGGGAGGTTAGACGATCGGATTTCGCACATCGTTTGGCCCTTAAAAGGGCCGTTTGTTAATAGATCCGGGTTAATCTATATACAGTGCGCGCCTACAGTATGGAATATATTCAGGAAATGTGAAACAAAAAATTTTTGGAAAAAATTCTCGAACAGGTCGATTTTTTTTAATAAAAACACGCATTGTTGAGGGAACGTCTATTTTCAGATGTCATTTGTTTTTGAGTAATGACGTCATCTTATTTTTTTTATCGTCACTTTATTTTTCAAATAGCAACCCCCCATTTTTTATTTTAAATTGAGAGACCCTTTCATTGTCGATTTAACGGTATAAAAATGTTGCCACCTTACATTACAAAATGAAATGTTACAAAATGAAAAATATATTTTTCACAATTGATTAATTGAAAGATTTCTTGCAGATTACTAATTCTCCGAGGTTATAATCTGCAAAATACATAAGGCATATTTAGTAATATAGCCAAATAATCAACCTTCATCTCTTGAATCCTAATCACAGGATCTTTTTTTGGTACAGGACAACTTTTGTTCAGAAAGTCGAGAATTATCATACAGGTGTAATCAATTTTTAGACAAATAGACCGGGACCCACTTTCCATTTGTTTTGTACGGGGTCCTTTTAACCACATCTTTGAAACAACATTTTGAAGTGAAACACCTACGGATTTTTCGATAAGTTAATTTAAACAATTTTTATAAAAAAGTAATTGCTCTTTTTTTTTCTTAAAAAAGTTTACTCTTTTTCCAAAAGCATGCCAATTACACAAAGATTAATATTTTTAAAATTCCGTACGTGTTTCACTAGCTATAGGGTAGATTAACCTTCCAGTAGTCGCGCACGGTGTGTGACACCGGGCCGGTCTCAAACTGCGCATGTCAAAAGAACGGGATGGTTCAAACGACGGCCATTCTCAGTACCTTCCTAGAATATTGTTGTAAAACTCCAGACGTAGTATGGTCGTTGTGTAGTCAATTTGTGTCGAGTGATAACGTGTTCCGGTTTGCGAGACCGGGGTGACTAATAGTGATATAAAAGTGGTATATAAGCGGTTAATATTGATACCATAACATACCTAATATTGATATTAGGTATGTTTTGTGAAAATGTATGTTTTTTTTTATTTTAACCTATGAAAATAACATTCTAGTTATGGGAACGTATGAAAAAGAGCAAGAACGTTTGCAAATGCTTTTAGACGAAGTTGGTTTAGACGATGAAAATATAAATATTTATGATGATGAGTCGGATGAGGGTGAACAGGATTTAGAGGAGACCCTAAATCATGAGAGCGAATCCGAACAAGAGATATCTGACCGCGATGACGACGACATGAGCAATAGTACTTCTTTATCATTCATAGGTATGGTAGTATAGGAAAGATTATTTCATTGTAATCCTCATTTGATTTATTTTTTTTATTTGGGTAAAGACGCGAAAAGCTATTGGAAAAAGCATGCTCCAAAACCTAAGACTGTTCGTACAAGACGAGAAAATTTAGTTATCCGTTTACCCGGTCCAACACTGGCAACAAAGTTATTGCAAAGTCCTGCAGAAATTTTGGAACTATTTTTTTTGACGATAATATTATCGGGGTTATTGTAGACAGCACTAATAAATATATAGTTTCTTGTCAAGATAACTTTTCCCGTGTCAGAGATGCTAACCTCACAGACGCCATAGAAATACGCGCTCTTTTTGGACTCCTATATTTAGCTGGAGTAACCCATGCTAATCGATTGAATACCGAAGACCTTTGGCGAAGAGATGGCTATGGAGTCGAAATATTCCATCTAACAATGTCTTTACAGAGATTTCGATTCCTGGTACGAGTTCTTCGATTCGATGACAAAGATACCCGATTGGAACGAATGAAAACTAATAAACTGGCACCAATTCGAATAGTTTTTGAGAGCTTTGTGGCAAATTGCCAAACGGGTTATTATCTTTCAGCATTCATTACTGTAGATGAAATACTTGCAGGGTTTAGAGGGAGGTGCTCTTTTAGGCAGTATATTCCTTCTAAGCCCAACAAATACGGTCTGAAAATTTTGGTATTATGCGATGCTAAAATGTTCTATACTTCAAAATTAGAGGTGTATGTAGGAAGTCAGCCTGACGGACCCTTCAAAATTTCAAATAGTCCGAAAGATGTAGTTCTTAGACTGTGTGAGCATGTTTTTGCCAACTGTAGGAACGTGACCATGGACAACTGGTTCACGTCAATTCCTCTTGTAGAAACTTTGCTGCATCAACACAAGTTGACGGTAATTGGTACTGTGAGAAAAAACAAACGAGAGTTGCCCTTGGAATTTTCAAAACCAACCAATCGACCTGCGCGCACAAGTATGTTTGGGTTCACAAATGATCAAACTATTGTGTCCTACATTCCGAAAAAAGGTAAAAATGTTATTTTGGTATCAAGTTTTCATCATCATGACGACATTGACCCAGACAGTGGAGATCTCAATAAACCAGTAATTATAACAAAATACAATGAAACCAAAGGAGGTGTCGATGTCGTCGACTAACTTTCTGCCAGCTATAACTGTGCGAGGAATACTAGGAGATGGCCAATGGTCATCTTTTACACAATGTTAAACATTGCTGGCATTAATTCTCAAATCATATTTTCTGCCAATAATCCCAAAACAAATTTGGCGAGAAGGAATTTCTTGAGAGAATTGGCAAATGGGTTGATACGTCCACATTTACAAAGGCGCTTGCAAGACAAATCTCCCATGCAGCCTGAAGATTCGACTTGAATCGACAAGAATTGTTTGGAACTGACCAGGAAGCGCAACAAAATGCTAACCCCGGGAGATGTGGATATTGCGACTGGAAGAAAAACAGGAAAACTCGATTTTCCTGCTTCAAATGCAACACCTACATGTGCTTAGAACATATTACAGCGATCTGCAAGCCATGCAGGGAAAGTGCTTTGCAAGATCAATAGCTATTATATTTTCATAAAAATGTGTTATATAGATAGCAAATTATTAATACTAAATTTAATTTCACTAATTATTATTTGATTTTTTTTATACATTCGATCTTTTAGGCTCGCTTTTAGGTCAATTAAAAGAACATGTTTATTTGTATTTTTTCAATAAATTCTTAATAATTATGCTATAGTTTTTCAGCTAAAACATGCCTTTACATCTTTCCTATCATATGGTAAAAAAAAAAGTTGAAAAAAAATCCTAATTTTTTTTTGGCCTACCTGGTCTCACAGACCGGGGCGATTACGAATGTCTCAATCATTTGCGCGACTACTGGAAGGTTAAGAGGATTTTTTTTGTTCCAAATCAACATTTGCACCAGTTCTGCTGCGTGCAGCGAAGCGCCTCGACGACGTGTCTGCGAAGAATAACTTTAGCTCCGCCATTTTGCGATATTTGTGGATGAAAAAAAATTGTTTTGTACTTCAATATATGACCAGTAACACCCTTAAAGCGTTTTTCTTACTACCTTTCCTTCAATCCGAAAAAAAAAATCGTCAAAAAAGCGTTGTTTTTTTTAAACTGTTACAGTGGAGTTACCGCTTAGGGAGGCCCTAGACGATCAACCTGCTTGATCAAACGATTGACGCGCGATCAATCAGCCTCAATCAGCCCTTCAATCTTTTGATGAAAACCCCCTCAGCAGTGGAAGTTGTTAAGTGGAGTAGTGCACACCTGTTAGTTTGTTAGTTTGTTCTAACCTGTTGTTGATTTTGGCGGTGAACAATGGTTTCGAATACAGATTTGGGCTTCCTCGCCTTAACACTGGTTGCCCTCAAGCGGAAAAAACAACAAAAGAAAAAAACGACAGTGGTCCAAGGAGTGGTACAAAATGAGAAACCGCTTCACTCATGAACATTTAGTCAATTTTCTGTGTGATTCGGAACCAGAGGACTACAGGAACTTTTTGAGAATTGACCAAGAATATTTTGATTATCTACTGGAGTTTGTACGCCCCGACATCGAGAAGAAGGATACAAATATGCGTGAAGCGATTTCTGCAAGTCAGAGATTGTCTATCACTTTGAGGTGGTACCTAACATCTGGCATAGATTTAGAGGACCTGAAATTCACGTGCGCCATTCCTCCTCAGACTCTGGAGTTCATCATAATGGAAACTTGCTCAGCAATTACGAAGGCATTGAAGGAAAACATTCAAGTAATTATTTTCCAAGTAAATCTCTATATATTTTAATGGTTTCCACCGAGTGACTGAAGCAACGCTTGACGGAAATTGCCCTAGACGATCAAGCACCCTCTTCAACCGCTTGAGTCATTCAAAATTTTCTATCAATCACCGTCAATGCTTGCCTCAAGCGTCAAACGGGTTTCTAAACGGTCAATCACGCTTGATACAATCGATTGACTCAAGCTTTTGATCAAAATGATTGATCGTCTAGAGCGTCCTTTAAACCCCTAGCACAAGTCTGGGTGAGATATTGGAATATTGTATGGGCATTGCAATGCCTTTTACCGTAGTGGAATTTTTGATATAATACTCCTGTTGAAATTAAGCTCCTTACCTGTAATAAAATGAAACAAAAAGTAGTATCTATATAAAACTATATTAATGATTTAAAATAACGTATAACAGCAAAATAAATAGGTCTTTAATCGGACCAATAAATATGTTTTAGTAATATATATATAATACGATATCTACATCAGTTTACTTGACTTGTAAATTTATAAATCCCAGTTATTTTAATTTGACTAGTAGCAATATAATACACTATCCGAAATTTAACATAAACTGGTTTCATTACAAGATTGAAAGTTACTATTTTTGTCAAATTATAACAACTAGAGTTTAAGTACATACAATAGCTACAATAAATGCACTTATTGGTTAAATTCAGTAAAATATCGGGAAAATAGTGGCTGTCGTTTCGAGATGAACAAAAGTCTGTAAACTAGATCACAACACTGATTATATAGCAGGTATAAGAGTAGAACATTTACAAAATACGTTACTGGGGGGCTCCTGGAAAATATATAATTTAAAACACTAAATTCTCCAAAAATATGTGTAGGTATATTCTTTATTTCATGTAACTGGTGTTTCCTGTAATGTCGGGGAGTATAGCTCCAATACTGAATGGTTCGAGGTACAACATCAATCGAGTTTTTTGCTGTAATAATTCGGGCAAATCTCTCCATTTCGCTGCAAATACTTCTCGTCTTGGCTTAAACTGAACAGGTTAGCGAATTCCGCCTTCTTTTGTGCATAGTTTACAAAGTTTTCTGTAAAAGAAAAGAAATAATGAAAATTCAATTATACAGTTCCAAGGTATTTTAAATTTCTCTCATTCTTTGCAATAATTTTTTTCTACAACAATGTTTGAAGTAATACTTTCACACGTTTCACAGTTTTTCATTCTTTTTTTGCAGTGCGTAAGGAGCGTAAAGAAAAGGGCAATAGAACTTATACAGTGAGGTCAATAAGTAACGGATAAATTCATTATCTACGTAATTTAGAATTTATGAGTAAAATCCTGAAACACGTCAATTTTTAATTCTAGAATGACATATTGTGAGCATAATTTTATACCTCCCTCTTCAACCCCCTTGGAGTGACAACTACTCCTTTAAATTTTTTAAATGGAACGAGGGTGCGTGTGATAGCTCATTTGAAAGGGTTCTTAATTATCTATTCAGAAATATACAGTTTTTTGAATTCTGTTTATTTTTCAACACGAAAATTAAATTTGATAATTTCAAAAGTATTATTATTATGACATGTATGCAATCAAATACCTATGTACCAAATATATGTCAAATCTGACGTTTTTAGTTAATTTTGTGTCAACATTCAACTTAAATGTATCGGTTTCCCTGATACGCTGCGCAAAATACCCAACAAAAAGAAAGAAGTAAAAAGGGTTTCTTTTTACATATCAGAAAAAATTATACATTTAAATTTATTTATTTGCTACATCTGTGAAAACGTATTATTCTATTATCGCTGATCGTCTAGTTGATCATTATTTTAATAATAAGTCTTTCGAATACCCAAAGAATTGAAATTTTGCTATTACTAGGATGTGGTGATAAAACAAGAACGCAGAAGCAGGTATGCGAAATATTCAGTACTAATTGTACCTAAGTATCCTGAGCGCCGCATTTCCCAGACTACAATTAGTAGAATAGAAAATAAATTTCGTGAATTTGGAAATGTCACAGATATTGCTAAATCTGGTAGGAAACGCATTTTAGACGATGAACAGAAATTGGATATATTGATAGATATTCAATATAATCCACATAAACCTACAAGACTAGTTGCCGCCGATAATGTTAGTAAAACGTCCATATTGCGTCTTCTAAAAAACGAAAAATACCGCCCATATAAAATTCATTTGGTTCAAGAACTTAACGACGATGACCCTGATCGTCGATTGGAATTTTGCGAAATCATGGCAAACAGATGCTAATATAATCCTTTATTTATATATAAAAAAACATTCTTTTTTCTGATGAAGCAACATTCTTCTTAAATGGAATAGTCAACAAACAGAACTGTAGATACTGGAGTACAGAAAATCCACATTGGATGATGGAGGCCAATACTCAATATCCTGAGAAGGTGAACGTTTGGGCTGGAATTATAAATTCTCAAATTAGCGGACCAAATTTCTTTGATGGCACGTTAACTGGCGCGCGTTATTTGGATTTCTTGCAACATTTCTTAGTTCCAGAGTTAAGAATGCTTTTCCCAGATGATGACAACCCAAAAGAAATTGATATAAATATTTGGTTTCAGCAGGACGGAGCTACACCACATTTTTCATTGGAAGTAAGAGCCTATCTGAATCAAGTTTTTTTCCAATAGATGGATCGGTAGACGCGGTGAAATTGAGTGACCTGCTCGTTCTCCCGATTTAACCCCGCTTGACTATTTTTTTATGGGGTTACTTAAAATCGAAAGTTTACTTCAACAGACCAAATAACGTAGAAGATTTAAAAGACAGAATAAGTCAAGAAATTAATCAAATCACCCCGGAAACAATAAAAAATGTTTTAGAAGAATTTCAGCAACGCCTCCATTATTGTCAAGAAGCAACGGGCGCCCAGTTTGAACATTTGATTTAAACTGTTCTTCTGTTCTGTTTCATGTTCTTTTCTTTACTTAATAACGTTAAAAATGTAATATTTTTTAATAACAAAATTATAGAAATGAAAAAAATCTTATGTTGCTGGATGGAGAATTAAAAACTCTTTCAAATGAGCTATCACACGCACCCTATTCCATTTAAAATTTTTAAAGGGGTAGCTGTCACTCTAAGGGAGTTGAAGAGGGAGGTATAAAATTATGCTCACAAAATGTCATTCTAGAATTAAAAATTGACGTGTTTCAGGATTTTACTCAAAAATTGTAAATTACGTAGATACCTAATTAATTTATCCGTTACTTATGGACTTCACTGTATAAAGATAACTTCTCACAGAAATACACAACTACAGTATTAACTTAATTCCTTTTGATTTCATTATGTATCTATTGACACTGATTTGTTTAGATTCAGTATATTTTAGTGATTATACAGTACGTGTCAAAAGTTCCGGGACGGCTGGATAACTCGAGAAATACGCGATAACTCGAGAAACACATCGGATTTTCCCCTGGAAATTCAATGGTGACCTTGGATAGATAGGTCTTTATCTCGGTCAATTTTTTCGATTGTAAAATTTTCCGTTCTTTTCATTTCCGGTGTCAAAAATAGGGGGTCTTGTTTGATAAAACGGACTTAACCTTGACATAACCTTCAAGGTCATGGTCAAGATCAAATTCAAGCTCACAACTGAATTACCAGGGGAAAATGCTACAACTTTTATGAAGGTCATATTTCTTTAGGAGGCGTATTTGTGGAGTTATCCAGCCATCGCGGAACTTTTGACACGCACTGTATAACATGAATAGATAAAGTTTATTAAATTAATTTAGAATATACAGTGATTAATTAGAAAGATCCATTAAAAGTATTAGAGCTTGTAGGAATGACCGATTTTTTAAAATCTGGACTTTAGCTAATGGGATAATGGAAGTTATTTCTTCCAGGTTTTGCCGCGGTCGTCTAAATAGACTTGACGTTTCGCTGATCATGCTGTCAGCTTCTTCAGAAGGTTTCTAAAGACTGGGGTTGTCGTCTTTTGCTCCTCGTCATATACCTTGGCTCTGCTATGTTTGGCTGCACATCGGTCGAGCTCGGTTGACCATGACATTCCAGGTCACTGGTTCTTGGTATCGCTAATCTTTGATCCTACATTGTATACTTCTTCCCGTCTGTCCAATGTAGCTTTTTTTTGTGGAAAAGGCTACATTGGACAGACGAAGAAGTATACAATGTAGAATCAAAGAACTTCAACGACATACCAGACTGGGGAATACAGACAAGTCAGCAATACCGGAGCACATTCATACCAACGACAACCACAAAATCGATTATGAGAACACCAGAGTGTTAGACAAAACTACAAGATATTACCCAAGCATAATTGAGGAGCTTGCTGCAAGAACAAGGCAGCTCCATTTTCAACGCGTGACGAGGTTAGCTGCTTATAATTTCGATAAAAATATTAGACGTTATGTAACGCAAATTCGACGCAGCTCAGCATATGTCAGGATGTATACTCCATGCACTGAGATGTGTGGAATTTGCGTTAAATAACGCCTAAAAATTTTATCGAAATTATAAGCAGCTAACCTCGTCACGCGTTGAAAATGGAGCTGCCTTGTTCTTGCAGCAAGCTCCTCAATTAGAGAATCCCTGGAGATCATGAAAAACAATAATAATTTTAATAGGGAGGACGGGTATCGACTGAGTAATACATGGAGATTAGCGATACCAAGAACCAGTGACCTGGAATGTCATGGTCAACCGAGCTCGACGGATGTGCAGCCAAACATAGCAGAGCCAAGGTATATGACGAGGAGCAAAAGACAACACCAGTATTTAGAAACCTTCTGAAGAAGCTGACAGCATGATCAGCGAAACGTCAAGTCAATTTAGACGACCGCGGCAAAACCCGGAAGAAATATTTATTATTTCTCAATTATGTACAGTGTGTTTAAAATAGAAATCATTTTGCGCAATTTCAAACCATCCAAACTCAATTTTTATAAATACAATGGCCCATATTTTACTTTACATTGTAATGTGGAATTAAATTCTGCATCGATCTACGAGGTGTGTAATTAAGTAATGAGACTGTTTTTGTTTTAATAGAATTACAATTCAGTATTGTTTCCTCCAAAATAACTTCCTTGGGAAGCCACACAGCGCTGGAGACGCTTCTTCCATTCCTCATAGCAGTGCTGGAACTCATATACTGGAATAGCCTTCAGCTGGTCAGTTACAGCCATTGAATGTTTTCTATGGTCCCAAAATGACGTACATACCTTGAAGTGACTTTTCAATCTCGGGAAGAGAAAAAAATCACAAGGGCTCAAGTCAAGCGAATAAGGAGGCTGAGGAGCCACAGGAATGTTTTACTGGCTAAAAACTCATATACCTACTAAAATGGTTGAGTGACAAGGCGCATTGTCGTTATGCAACATCCAGTTGTTCTTGATGTTTGGTCTCATACGCATGACCTTTTTTCGAAGTTTTCAAGAACCTCTCTGTAAAAGTGTTGATTTACTGTTTGGCCTGGAGGCACAAACTCTTTGTGGACAATTCCCTGTCTATCAAAAAAGAGAATCTGCATGCATTTGAATTTCGACTTGCTCATTCTTGTTTTTTTTTTTGGTCTTGAAGAGCTTGAAGTGTGCTATTTCATGCTTTGGTGCTTGGTTTCCGGGTCGTACTCAAACACCCAGGTCTCATCACCAATAATGACTCGTTCCATAAGATGGGGATCATTTTCAATTGATTCCAAAAAGTCAAGACATCTTTCTCCCCTAATGTGCTTTTGTTCCTGCGAAAGTTTTTTTGGAACCATTTTAGCGCAGATTTTTCTCTCTCATCCCCAATTCGTTAGTCAAAATCTGATTTTGAAGCTACACTTAAAACTAAAGAATACCTACATTTATTTAGCGATTTTTTTTTTCAAAATCTGATTGCACCACTGGATTCACCACATCATTCCACACCGGTAAAAGAGGTTTTTTTTTTCTTTGAAAAAAAAGGAACCTGTGAATTTGATTTGCAATAATAACTTTAAATTCAACTTCAATATTATTATATCATCCGATATTTTCATAAGTATTGTAGATTCCTTACAAAATTCCGTAATGGTTAGAATCAAGATAAGAAAATAGCTGAGAATAAGAAAAATCAAGAGGGGTTAGTTCCGAAGATTGGAGTGGCCATCCAGTTAGTGAGATGTTTCGACCTATCCAATGATAATAAAAATTCTCGTCATGCCATTCTCTGACTTGTTTTGCATTGTGTACTGGACACCTATCTAATGGAAACTGTAAAATTTACTACTGTTCCTTATAATGGAAGTTTTTTTGCATTGAAAAATTCGTTCTGCAAGAAGTTTAGGAACTATTCACTATTCCATTTTCTTTTTGCTGCCCAAAACCGAGTTCAGGGATGAAATAACTTCATTTGTATTGAATGTGGCCTAGGTAAATTTAATTCCAAACTTGCAACTAATATTTGAATTGTTCGTAAAATAATTAAAAAAATTTCTTGCTAGAATTAATGGGCTAGAATTAATTTCTCTATGGGCTCTTTTCGGTTTTTCGAAAAAACAAATGTCGATGTCATAATTTTTTTAAATCCTTTTTTTAAAAACTTTTTTTCATAAAAATTTACACAAACCCTTTTTAGAGGCTGCTGATGAATCCACAGGTGTAATCAGATTTTAAATATAAATCGCTAAATTAATTTTGCTAATTTTTAGCTAGAAAACATATTGCAGTAAGCTTTGAAAATTAAAATGTCGTCTTGATGATTTGGACCCAAGTGGAGTTTTAGATGCTCTGTCTTTTAAAAAAAGTCCCGTTCGTCGGATAATACACAACTTTTTTTGCAGTAGTGTTTCCATTCTTAATGGGTCACCCTGGTCACCACAAATGAAGCAAAACAAAAAAACGAAGAACGATTGTTTTTTTAGTGAATGATTGAAGTACAGGACAACACATCATAAAACATTATTAAAGCGTACTGTCCTATAAATCTATAGGACAGTACGCTTTAAAAATTACTATAGTAATGTTTTATGATGTGTTGTCTTGTATATATTCCTTCGTTTTTGTTTTGTTATAATTGTAAATACCGCGTGTGCCAAAAGTCCGGCAACGGCAAAATACCTTTTCAGGAATGCATTTTTGAAGAAAATGTTTCAAATAAAAGTTGTTAGGTTTAAATCGCTCTATTCCACGGAATAATTTTTTATGGGGTTTTATGGTATTTTTATGGGGTTTTCATGGTGTAATTTCATTTTTTTCAGATGGGAACCCATATTTTTTATTGCATATTTTTTTTTACGGAAAAAAATATGAAACTTTTGTGTGAATTTTTTTTTCTAAAATGTCAATTTTTATTGGAAATTAAAGTTAAATCATGAAATATCGTTGAAAACTGACGAGCCCTCGGATCCTTATCCTATTGAACTTGACTTCTATTTTCTCTAAAGCTATACCAAACAGCCCTTTTCAGGGCTACATGATAAGAAAACCCGCCTACATTGAAAAAATTACAATTTATAATTTTTTTGAAGTCTTTTTTAAATTTAATTAAATTAATTTTTTTTTTCAAGTTAATTTAATTTTATTAAATTTAATTTTCTTTTTATTAAACAATGAGTTTTCTAAGAGAAAAAAACGATATTTCATGATTTAATTTGGAATTTCCCATAAAAATTGACATTTTAGAAAAAATCTCAGACAAAAGTTTCATATTGTTTTCCGTAAAAAAAAAGAATATGCAATACAAAATATGGGTTCCCATTTGACAAAATTAAGTTACACCATGAAAACCCCATAAAAGTCCCATAAAACCCCAAAAAAATTATTCCATGGAATAGAGCGATTTAAACCTAACAACTTTTATTTGGAACATTTTCTTCAAAAATGCACTCCTGAAAAGATATTTTTGCCGTTGCCGGAGTTTTGGCCCACCCGGTATGTATGTAGATAGAACTGCCAATGGTCGTAACTTACCATCCGTCCAGTAGGCAGAGATTTTGATGTGTTCTTGAAACATATAGGGCTAGTTTTGACGGTTTCCTATGTATTTATTTGCGTAGAACACAATGCGCGGGGTCCGTAGAGCTTAAACAGTCGGCAATTTTTTTTTAATTAACAATTAAAAAAAGAAAAAAGTCTATTTTAACATATCCGCTTACATCTCCGTTCCTTGGCATATTTTATATAGCATATGCATGTAAAAGAAGTTGTAGCCTATTGAATTTCCAAAATTTTAAGCCCAACCCGAAGTCTCCAAGTGCTATTGTTAACTTGTGAATGGCTGCTGAAGTTGAAAAAGTGCTTTTTTTTCACCATTTTTTTACTTTGAAAGTAGGTCGACTATGATCATGAAATTTCTTGGAGGGACTGCTGTTTGTAGTATGAAGTTACAAAAAAATTCAGTGGCGGCTGGTGATAAAGGGCACAGGGGCATGTGCCCAGCCCATTCAATAGAAAATATTTCTTTTGTGTTAATTTACTATAAATTACTGTTACAATAATATCAATTAATTGTATACGACAAGCTATTCATATTCTAATTATTATTCCTTTTATACCACAAATAATGATTTTTATCACATATGTATGACAGACTATCGATCGAGCACTGAGCCACCGTAGTCTGAATTCGCATCGAGCCACCGTAGTCGCATTTCGCGCGCGTGGGCGAGGGCACACAGTATCCCCGCCCTCGTTTTTAATCGGGCTTTTTCGGTGACTGGTAATATTTGGAGACCATTGCAGCAGACAGGCGTTGTTAAATCGTTCGAAAATCAGCTGAACGGGTCACACTGGTTGAGTGACCTTTTTTAGTGATTGTTTGTTTTCTTCGCTGAGAAGTGTGTTTTTACTGTTTTTTGATTGTGAAACGTTTCAAAATGAATTCGGTGGACTTTTTATTGACTAATATATTACATACGAGATCCGAACGGAAATTAAACGGTTAGGAAAGCCGATACCCGATTTGATTATTTCCAAAACAGACGTAGGAAAATCGCGAAATTATTCACGAAATTTTAATTGTAGTGTCTACGACAGATTTAAGTGGTTATGTGTCCTAAAAGAAACAAACTGTTTTATTTTATTTATTTAGGGATGGGTGGCAACCAAAGTGCATGGACTCAAGAAGGGGTGAGTGATTTAAAACATTTAAATGAATGAACTAAGAAACATGCTAGCTACAATGAAAAACATTTACATAACATCTTAGATTTTAGTGTGTTGGGAAAGGTAGACATAAGGCAAAGTGCTTATCGTGAAAATATAAGAGGTCACAATGAAAATGTGGATAAAAACAGGCATATTTTAAACCAAATAATTAATTGTATTAAATTTTGTGAAACAAATCCGGGACTTTAATGAAAAGTCGATTAAAAATTTTGTGAACAATAAGGACAGGCGAAATGAATGAAAAGGCGATTAACGTTTTTGTGAACAATAAGGACAGGCGAGCTGATTTCCTCTACAAATAACGGTAAGATACCTATATCAAATTTTTTCACATGTTGCCACCAATTATTTTAATATATTTAAGCCCTCAATATTCGTGACTAAATATTATTTCAAAAAGCTACCAAATCCCAAAAATTATTCTTGTGAAAGTCTATATTTTTGTATTAAAGAATTTTTTCATTGAAATTCTGAAGTGTCAGTAAAACGCACGACCTTGAAAATTTTAAAAATTTTCGCCTGTGGCGCCGTTGGTAGCTAATAAGTAATCCTACTGACACACCCTGTGCCCACCCGTGTAACACACCCACGAGCCGCCACTGAAACAATTTCAACTCGATCCGTTAATCGCTTTTTGAGTAATTAATGATCGCATTTTTTGCAAGCCGTAATTAACAATGACGCTATTTCTTTGTTTATTGTACGATATTGAGCGGGTTGGGCTAGACAAATCACAAATCTCTTCAAGTTTGCGAGACTTCTTGAGATTTTCAAAATTATTAAATTAAATATCTTGAAAGTACGCTTCAAGACGCGTATTTAAAAAAAATGGGCGTCAATAAATTATAGTCACAATTCCGAGAATTTCGAAGCGGCAACGCTACAACAATATATACGTCACATCAAAAAAGATAGTCGCGTAGGAAACGTTATAAAACTGGCCCAAATTAATATTTATCAAAATCTCAAAAAGTCTCGCAAACTTGAAGAGATTTATTATTTTTCTAGACCAACCCGGTCAATATCGTACAATAAACAAAGAAATGGCGCTATTGTTAATTAAGCTTGCAAACAAATTCGATCGTTAATTACTCGAAAAGTTATTAACGGATCGAGCTGAATTTTTTTTGTAACTTCATACTACAAATAACAGATCCTACAAGAAAATTCATGATCATACTCGCCCTACTTTCGAAGTAAAAAAATGGTGAAAAAAGCACTTTTTCAATTTCAGCAGTCATTGGCAAGTTAACAATAGCACTTGGAGACTTCGGGTTGGGCTTAAAATTTCGAAATTCAATAGGCTACAACTTATTAAATGCATATGCTATATAAAATATGCCAAGGAACAGAGCTATAAGCGAAAATGTGAAAAAATACGTTTTTTTTTACAAATTGTTAATTTAAAAATTTAGCGGACGGGTCAGCTCTACGGACCCCGCGTATTGTATTCTACGTAAAAAAAATCATAGGAAACCGTCAAAACTAGCCCTATATGTTTCAAGAAGTTTTTGATGATTTTAGCGCCCAGCCTACTGGACTACATATGACACTAATAAGATTAAGCCCTGAAGAATGAGAAATAAATCTCCGAAAGGTTGGCAAAAATCAAATAGTTGTTGTTTATTCCCGTTACTGTTACTGTCACTGCAATTATTATCAGTTAATACTGACAGCGTGCAAAATAAAATTTTCCACGCGGCAGTGTAATTTTTTGAAAATTTTTTACTTCTCAGTTTTTGCACGAGTGAGGGTTCAATACATTTTAAATGCATAATAAAAACAATTTTGTCTCATATGATGCCTTGTGGATTGACTTGTGGACAGACTGTATACTCATTTCTGTTTCCGTCGTAACACCATTATAAATTCCAAAAATAGGAGGAAGAGATATAAGTACCTTGTGATCTTAATTTGTAACACATGTTAGCAATTAAAATATTTTCCAAAATTAATCAAGGTTAATTAAATTTAATGTAATTAAGTTTAAAGAAAATTCATATTAAACCTCGAAACAAATCACGGAATTCATGTGTCGTATGTGACTAATAATAAACTATATATGTACGCAGACTATTATGCCTACAGATAAGGAAGTGCAAGGAAAATGTAATCTTAAATATTACATTGAAATCGTAGCTATTAAAATCACCATAAGGAAAGTGTAAGATCTCTGAAGTGTGAAATGTCTAGTTAATTGTATTATTGTGCATGAAATGTGTTTTCTCTCAAATAACACATTATACTCATTTCAAGAGAAACCGATATAAATAAACAATGGTAGATTTACAACGTTATATCCATTTTTAAAATGAATATGCTACATGTAGTAAATATTTCTGTTTATACTTATATTGTACTCAAATAAATTGCTCGTCAAAATTAGCATAACACTTTTTAGATTAGTGCCATCTGCGTTTAGCCTATGGGGATGGTTTTAATTCCTCGAAGTAGCTATATTGTGTCTGTTTTTGTTTTGCTATTGTGTTTAGATGGCAGTTTGTGAGACTTACAGGATAGACAAGAATGCTGTCGGGTAAAAACCCCATTCTGGCACACATAAAAATCCTTTCAACAAGCTCTGAGTGTTTGGTCGTTCGCCCATCCCTTCAATCCTTTTGTAGGCCCATAAGCCACTCCTCTGCATTTACGCTGGATTTTGCATGTCTGTTGGGAGACTTCACTGATCCTAATGTTACTAAATGAATTGGTGCGGGGTGCAACAACTCGCCTTGACCTTTTGACAAATCAAGCACCCCTCAAGGCCACCCCTACACCCAAACAGCACCTGTTTCCACTGATTTTATGAACGAAAGCATGTTTGGGTAGCCTACCTGGCAGGCGCTAACCCAGTCGAGAGTCCTGAGCCCAAGTCACAGTGAAGACTTGCCACGCGTACCAAGTATCTCTCACGAATTTCGCAATTATTGTCGATTCACACAAGTACAAGGCTCCGCCTACCCAACGAGTCAGCGATTTTCATCCACTCAAAAATATTTTGGAGATGGTCATAAAAAGAAGGGGATGGGATGCAAAAGATGATTTGAAGGAGACAAACGATTCGTGACGGGCCGAAAAGGGTTCGAGCATCCTCAAGAACACTTTCTGAGTCACTCCACGCATTAAGACCTGCTTACAATCCCTCGGCGCGGCAAATTTTCAGGGTGTGGGATGGAGATGAAATTTCACTTTTGAAGCTCAATCGGCCGTCTGTAATGTGTCCCCCGACTTCGACAACCTTCAAGTGATGCCATGACATGAATTCGAGACAAAACGATATCAAATGCAGCCTTCTACAGGGGCGGTACCAGAGGAGTGGGTGGGGAGTTGTGTAGGGGTGGCCTTAAGGGGTGCTTGAGTTGTCAAAGGGTGAAAGCGAGTTATATCCCGCACCAATTCATTTATTTGCAGCATTAGGGTCAATGGAATCGTCCAACAGAAATGAAACCATACTAAACCTAGCGTAGATGCAGTGGGATGGCTCACGGGGTCTGAAAATGGGTTGAAGGGATGGAACAACGACCAAACGCTGAAGATTTAAAGTCGGGAAAGTCTTAATATGTGCAAGGATGGAGTTTTCGCCAGTGTCCTTCTCAGCCCATCCTGTAGGTAAATTTTTGTGAATTCAAATTTCGACATGGGGTTGGTTTTTGGGGTGTGGACGGCGGACCTTTTTAAGCCACAATGTAGTTAGTGACTTTGGAACATTAAAACCAACCCAAAAGGCTGTCCAAATTTTAAAACCCTAAGTCTCTAACCCGAATAGAACGCAAATAGCGCCAATCTAAAAATTGTTACTCAAATTTTGACGAGAAGTTTAGTTATACGGTATATGTACAAATGTATGTACAAATGACTACAGGGTTAGTACAAACTCCAAGAACGGTAGAATAATTTTGTCATTTGGGACGTATTTTTTTTTTACATTTGGTCTGAAATATATATACTTAACGAATGATTGCATGGAATGAATATTTGGTTTGAAATTTATATAAAGAATTTAACTATGACATTTTATTTTGTTTTTTAGACTTCCGGTTTCAAGAAATGCTTCCAAATTATTTTTTTAGAAGAATAAAAAGAAGTTTTTTTTTTTATTCTGCATCCGAATATATGAAACTCTACTGGGTGTCCCATTAAAACAACAACTTGGAGGAAATATTTCCTATGAAGTCAGAAGTCTCAGAAAAAATTCAAATATCGTAATTATATTCATTATTTTCGAGTATATACCCATACTGAATTAAAAAAAAAAACATCTCAAATAACACACATTATTCGACCGTTGCAGGACTTAGTATTAACCCTGTATACAGGGCAATTCAAAAATATGGGACCAAAAATTAATGGCAGATACTACATCAAAAATAAACCGACACGTATTTTTTATCGTCGTTCACACGTTTTTAAGGTCGTTCTTAACAGTACTGCAGCCCTTCAAAAGGGGGCGAACAAGTTTTTTTCAAATATTTTCAAACCCACCGACTCGGCGTCGCTCAAATGTGGTACAGAATAAATAATCCCAAATAATATGTAGAGAAAAATATTTCATTACCCCATACAGGGCGTTAATGGCAAACATGTCATGTTACTATGTTTTTTTAATAATTTTCCATTGCCTTAGACAAATTTCAATCCAGATAGTGTGATGCACAATTTAATTCTCTACAGAAAAGGTAGACTTGTGCGGAACGCGAAAAATGCACCGTTTTAGAGAAAAACGAAAAAAAAATGATTGAATGATTCTCGCATATTCACACTAAATTAAAAATTTAGTGTGAAAAATTATTTTTTGGCCCGTGGTCAAAAGTATTTGTCCACCTCTGGTCTAGTATCACTATTGCTCTATGATTACTTACCAATACATAAATACTCACCAAATGTTATGTACCCCAGTTGGTTTCTATCTACTTGATCGAACACTTCTAAAGCATATTCTTTACTTAAAGCTAGAGTTTGACATGCTGCCCTACAAAAATCTTCTGGAGACAATCTGCCGTATCCACTACGATCATATATCTGAAAGAGGAATGCAAAAATATAAGCGAAATTTGCAATTATGCATTTTAAAATTTGAATATTTGAAATAGGGTCCCGTTAAATATGAAGGTCAATTAAGAAAATGTCAGGCATTAATTAATAAAATAAGTATATTTCACCAAAATTGAAAAGCAATTTAAATTATTTTAATAAGGCATTTATCGTATAATATATGTATACAGGGTAATTAATTGAGAATGGGCAATTTCTAAAGTGGAGATACTAGACACCAAAATATTATGAGCGTAGCAGGTTTACGAAATAGAGAGTGTGCAGTTTTAATTTAATTTTATTTTTTTTCCTATAATTTCTGCTTCGTGAGTTATGCATTTTTTATAAATACATCACATACATACAGTTTTTATAAATACATACAGTGCCATCCATAAAGCTTGCACCATATGGGAAACGTTTTTGTGTTTCCATTTAAGAAATTATTTTGACCGTCAGTTGTTTGGGCATGTCTTTAAACTAAAATAGCGCCCATCAAACCTAGTAAAAAGTTCATAATATACGAGTGGCATATGAAAATTTGAATTCGACCAAAGAATAAACTACCTTTATTTTCGACCTTAGAGAAAAATTATTATAAAGAAAAGTTATTCCGTTTTAAAAGAATAGCTCCGATATGAAGTTTCAGTGCAGTATGGCGAAAAAACGGTTCCCGACATGTTTTCAACCTACCCTCGTACCTCAATTCGAACGAAATCGCTCATCATTAAAATCGTATTTTCTGGCGACTCCTCCAAGAAAAATAATGTTATTGTTCAAAGCAATGTAAATAGGCAAAGAATAGCTCAATTGTACAAAGGTCTACAAGAAATAAACGATT
Source organism: Aromia moschata (assembly GCA_029963805.1). Classification (NCBI taxonomy): domain Eukaryota; kingdom Metazoa; phylum Arthropoda; class Insecta; order Coleoptera; family Cerambycidae; genus Aromia; species Aromia moschata. The sequence goes on from JAPWTK010000559.1 coordinate 255,023, forward strand.
TTTTGTTCAAGATGTTTTCAACATGTTTTCAAGAATAATACAAAAAGTTGGAAAGCACATTTAGATTAACATTTTTAATAAATGTTTTTCAAAAACATAACTGCTATAGGGTGAAAATAATTTTAATTTTTCAAAGCAATACGACAACAGGACGTCAATGAAGAGCAAAACTTGACCTCAAACTTACAAATACACACTGTACTTTTAAGAAACAGAATGTTGTATGTTTTTCAAATGTTATTACGAAAGTATGGCCTCTAAAAATGTGTTTTCTATGAGGTTTACCATAATTGAGGAGCTTGCGTGCAAAACCGGCTATATCCATTTTTGATTTTTTTTACGGAGAAGGCAAAACCTTGTCATTTTATGACCCTTAAAGTTATAAAAAAGAAACAAAAACACACCTCCTCTATCCAGTATACTGATTTGGCTTGATTAAGATAAGATAAATTAACTTATACCTTACAGTTTCCTCAAAATTTGGAAAAAAGCTATGGATATGGTTTTGCTTCGAAATCTTGTTAAAAGAAATGAAAACCCCGGTTAAAGCTAATTAAAAAAACAAAAAATGCTTTAAAATCTAATGTAAAACGAAGCAAAACTTAAAACTGATATTACATTATTAATGATAATAATAATAATAAAAAAACAAAACAAATATCCTAATTTCTAAGGTTATGGAACATATAAAATTCAAGAACTAATGTTTTTATTAATTTTTTACTGCGGTTTCTTCATGAAGGCAATCACATCCTATGCCATCATCTTCTGAAGCACCAGGTCCGCTTTCCTCTGCAGCTGCTTCTTCTGTTTGAAACAAAAGTTTCTTGTACCATTCAAGGTCAACACGGGATTCCCAATTCTCTCCGAAATGTTCTTTCATTAGATGAGATAGACTCGACTTCTTTTTTTCCGGTATACGGTTTCTAAATTCGACTTGTTTTAACTCCATACATTCACGGTCTTTTCCCTTTTTTATTAGAGTTTGAGCTACATGAAACTGGTTATTATTTCTGTAGTATTTGTGTAAAGACACTGTTATTTGGGCCTACTGTTTGTTTTTATGTGTCTTTTCTTAATAGTAATTCTCTTGGCATCCGAAATTCCTTTAATTTTTTTGTATTTTTTTTTCTAGATCCTTAATAATGTATAGATTCCAGTCATGTCCCAATCGTTTCACATATAACATACGTTTTAAAATGTATCATTGAATATAGCCAGTTTTTCTTCAAAATTGGGATATAGCCGGTTATGCTTCAAAACATCACTTTTAAGTGGAATTTTAATACAGAAATAGTTGGTTTTGGACTAAAATGATTGCGGGAATCGATAGAGTTCTATGAGCAGTTATGAGATAGTACAAAAAACAATTTTCGGTCAAATATGGATATAGCCGGTTTTGAACGCAAGCTCCTCAATTATTGACTTTTTGTATTATTCTTGAACATGAAATAAAGTTTGCACCAAAAATTCGTTTATTTTTTGCTGACATTTTTATAATTGAGTTATTACTTGTCCATTTACATTGTTTTGAAAAATAACAATATTTTTCTTGGAGAAGAGTTACCAGAAAATACGATTTTAATGGTGAGCGATTTTGTTCGAATTGTGGTACGAGGGTAAGTTGAAAAAATGTCAGGAACCGCTTTTTCATCATACTGCACTGAAACTTCATATTGCATGTAGTCTTTTACAAAGGAATACATTTTCTTTATAATATTTTTTCTCTAGGATCGAAAATGAAGGCAGTTTATTCTTGGGTCGATTTCCAATTTTCGTATGCTACGTAGATATATTATGAACTTTTTACTATGTTTGATGGGCGCTATTTTAGTTTAAAGACATGCCCAAACAACTGACGCACACTGGACGAAATCGCTAATCTAGCTGTGCAAAAGTCCAAAATTAAATATCTTGGAATTTAAACTATTATCACGTTATCAGGTAAGAAACACCCTAAATATATGTGCTTGGCAATAAAATAGTTTCTAGCTATTTGGAAATCCCGGAAATCCCACTTTAAAAGAGGGTTAAATAATAATAATATTTTAGTACCTGCTTCAGTCTTAATTTGTGCCTGAAAAAGTGAATGGTGTGTCAATTTTCCTGTGTGTTGGAATATGGATATTTCTACATTAGGTATGTACTACCTTTTTTTGTATTTGTCACACTAAAGTTGTTTATATTTTATATAATTTAGTAATTTTAATTATAGAATGTTTTATATTGAGAAATTATTGATGTCAACATTTTACCATACCAGAAAGTATATATATTTCCGGATATTTTTCTTCATTTTTTTTATGGTGATTACTCATTCATTAATGTATCTTTGCAAAAAAAATTAGCTGCGGGAAGCTGCAGAAAAATAAAAAATTGTGTAATTTTAGGGGTTGTGTCTACACCACGTAGGGAGCTATTTGAAGTTTGGCGATAACAAAGTGAACTGAAGAACAAAAATCAGGCAGTGATTTTGTACGTCTGTGAGAGGCTGGGTATAAATATAGATAGTGATAAATAACTGCATACTCTTGAAGATATAGACACAAATAAACAATTTTAATAGTGCTGTGTCGCAGAAGTGGACGAAAGCTCAACGGTCTCTCAAAGTGTTTTTGCCTCGTGAGTCTGCATGGTTAGACATGAAAATAACTTTCTCTGTAAGTTCTAAACCAGGCACATCAAAATCCACTACCGGCACTGGAAGACCGACAAAAGAATTTAAAGATTTAACCCCATCCTCAAAAAAGCGAAAAATGAAGCCCTTGGTAGAAACTCATTCTAAAGAGGAATTTACTTTTGCGGCCCAACACACATTGCATTTATCTGGACAGTGGGATGCGGCACATATACTTAGAGAGGTGACTGAAACATCCCCTAAAAGAGCAACAAAAATTAAAAAAAGCTTGGAAGTCTCCCACTAAAGAACCTGTGAAGTACTCGCCAGAAGAAGCCCAAGCATTATTTGTTGATGGACGATTCACAAAACATTCATATAATTTAATGCGTTTAGGAGCCAAAAATCGTAATGCAAACATATATCCCACATATGACATAATAGTTAAAGCAAAAAAAGACAATGACAGCTTGTTAGTGTCTTCCGATCCTTTTATAAGCTCTGTCAAAAACTAACAATCTTTGTCAAAAAGTAACAAACACAAAAGTTTTGTGTATACGGAAGACTCTGATGAAAATGACAATTCTGCGGACAGTGAAAGTGAATAAATGTAATAGAGTGCAATACTAAACTCTATCTGATAACTATTTTTGCGTTTATAATACGCAATTTATACATATTTACTTTAGTTGTGTTATATATTTACTTTATTATATGCCATATTTACTTTAATGTACCATAATATGTATTTTTGTTTAATATATGTATGCAATTTATACATTTACTAGCCTTTTGTTTAATTAATTTGAGGACATACACAGTATATATTATCCCTTCTAGAACCAGACTCAAGTAATGATTTCCACGAATCTAGTGCTTTTGTAGAAATATGACTTTTGCACAGCTAGATTAGCGATTTCGTCCAGTGTGTGACGGCCAAAAGAATTTCTTAAATGCAAACACAAAAAAAATCCCATATGGTGCGGACTTTATGTATGGCGCTATAGATACATAAAAAGATGGGTCAAACAATCTTATGCTTTTGAAACAAGTAGATAGTGGCGCCTTCCCGAGTAATACGATAGAATTACTAATATGGCGGCACTTTCAAATATATTTACATGATCTTTATAGGTTTGTTCTTACAGCATTTTCTAATACTTAGTTTGACAACTATCATTAGTAGTGGATCTATTACGAGGGTGTATCAAATATAAACGGGACTGATTTTTTTGTAAAGTGTACGTTTATTATAAAGTATTTACAATGTTACATTATTTTCTACATAATCACCCGCTCTGGAAATGCATTTCTCCCAGCGGAATGGGAGTTTTTTAATCCTGTCTTCATAAAAACTCTTCGGGCGTTCACGTAGCCATTGGAGCACAAAGTCCTCCACCACTTGGTCGTTATCAAAACGCTGGCCTCCCAGCGCTTCTTTCAAGAGTCCAAAAAGGTGGAAGTCACAAGGTGATAAGTCTAGACTATATGGAGGATGTTCCAATATTTCCCAGCCAAATTGGTCTAATTTTTGCCTCGTAACCTGTGCTGAATGAGGCCTGGCATTGTCATGGAGAAGAATAACGTTGTTGACGGATTGTGTCTTCCTTTTCCTCAGAAATGACAATTTTGCGGCATCCAAAAGCTCGCAATAATATTGCGCATTAATCGTGCATCGATTGTGAAGGAATTCGACGTGGAAAGTATCTCGCCGATCAAAAAAAAAAACGTTGCTATAACCTTTCCGGCGGACAGCCGAGTCTTTGCTTTCACCGGCGCTCTCTCGCTGCTCTTTCTCCACTCCATACTCTCCTGTTTTGACTCTGGAGTGTAATGATGCACCCAAGTCTCGTCACAGGTGACGATGCGATTCAAAAACGCCTCGCCCTCTTGCTGGAAGCGAGTCAAGAGACGCTGGGACACTTCCAACCGATGTCGCTTGTGTTCGTCCGACAAGAGACGCGGAACCCATCTCGCGGACACTTCCCAAAATTGAATTGAAATCCCAAGTCCACTGTCACGATTTGTTGCGCACTTCCGTAACTAATGTTAACTTCCTCGGCGATTTCAGGCAAGGTTATTCGTCTATCGCCCTCATGGGGTTCCGAACCTTCGAGATGTTGGCTTCTGTCCGGCTCGTTCTTGGACGGCGATCATGGCTCTGGTTCTCGACTTTTTCACGCCCTCTAGAAAACTCTTTGTGCCATGCAAAAACACGAGTTCTTGACAGAGTGTTGTCCCCGAACTGTGCCTGTAATCTCCTCAAAATTTCTGTTGGATTCACTCCCTCCTTGGCCAAAAACTTGATAATAATCCGTTGCTCCACGGAGACGTGCACTCCTTTCTCGCTCATGTTCTATTTATAACTAACGGGACCTGACGGAATTGCTATAGCGTCTACCCCCTCCCTAATAGCCGAGACTACCCGAACAGTAATTCCTCCCAGGTCTACGACGCGCCTGGAATTTATAAAACAACCAATCCCGTTTATATTTGATACACCCTCGTATATTATTAACAAGTTGTAACAAGTACACACATAACAGGTTTACAAAAAAAAGTTGTCTGGACCTGGGGTCAGACCATACGTTTCTCATGTATTTTTTGAACCTGAATTCGAATCTATTTTTAGTTTTGCGCTATCATGTCAGATTTTGAGATATCATAACCTAAAAGTGCAAAAAACACGGTTTTTTGACACATTTGAGGCTATGTAGCTTCAGAATTTTTTTCTCAAAAAATCATGTGTGGGATCCTAACGTACAAATCTTCACCTTTAAAATGCCGTTGAGTTTGCTCAAATATTTTTTTTTTCACCGAGATATTGCAATTTAATAAGGTTTACGTACTAATTAAATGTATTGGGAATAGGGTGCAATAAGCTCGAGGTAAATCAGGACCGAACTCAGGAAACCAATACAGAATTAAAATATGATAGAGACACTTACCCAAACAGTTATTGTCTATTGAAAGGTCGTGTCACCGTCATCACTAATTGTAAGAGGACATTCTTGCACAGCATGGGCATACATCATAGTCACTAAGATACGTTCTGCATTCACCGCACTTAGATGTGACCGATTAGGTCGGTACATATATTTATATAATGAAAACGATCGCTCAGCATCTACAGAAGTCAATGGTGCAAATTTGAAGTATTCGACATAATTATTCGACGTAACAACATTCTGCCTATTTGTGTAAAAATTGCGTATTGTTTGGTAACCGGTATTTCTATTTAACACAGTTTCCAGTTTGTTTTTAATTGCGACACCTTTACGATCTACTAAAAATTAGTCATTGTACTTTCAACGTCACTTATTATAGTTAAAGCTTCTTCACAGGATAATGTTGCATTTTCTAACCTTGTGGTTGCTTGAATCAAATAGTTAAACTGCTGGTTTATAATGTTTAAATCTGTGTGAATATCCGGTGTATTAAATGCATTTTGGCTAAGTCGTATAGCTTTGGATTCTAAAGCATTTAGTTGTATGATGAATTCCTTTACAATTTCGAAGTGGGTGGCAAAATACCGTACAGCTTGCAGCCACGTGCATCATCGTGTACGTACCGGTGAAGGTGGTAGATGTATATCGAGTAGGTGCTCTTTAAATTTATGTTTTCGTGACCCTGACTTTACAAATATTTGTTTTGTGTTCCAAATTAGTCGGTCCACTATCGGGTATTGTTTTGCAATTTCACCAGCGACAAGATGTAAGGCATGTGCTAAACATGTCACGTGGGTCATATTTTTATATGTGCGTTTTAGACGCTCAGCTGCTTTTCGCATATATGCGGCTGCATCTGTGACAAACACCAGTAAATTGTCATTGTCAACACACACATTGCGTACAGCATCCGTTACCAATACATCAATCGTTTCAGCCGTAGTTAGTAATACACGTTTACTTGCGATTAATATTGGCGGGGTACTATTATTCACTTTTAAAACACGGAGCAGAACATTCACTACCTTGTGACCACGAAAATCCACGGTTTCATCAACAGTGACCCAAATATATTGATTGTGTACGTCTTCTCTAATACTGTCCATCACATTATTATAAACTTTGGGGAGGTACCGAGTGCGCAATGCCTGGCTACTAGGCAAAGGCCAATCTGGCATGTATTTTGAACAAGAATTTCTAAAACACGCATTATCTACTAGTCTCCACGACAATCCACACGTACACAACATAGAACACAAGTCATATAAGAACTCGTCAGTATTGACTTCACCCGGTACATTGTCTTGATGTTTTTTCGAATTAATATGTCTTTTTGCATCCCATTCGTCTTTAAAAGCATATCGCCTATTACACGGTAGACAACGTATGAATATTCCATCTGTTTTAAATTCCTCAAAGTTTTTGATTATATTTTGCAATTTATATGCGAACGGAATCCGCGACATAATTAATAAGAAAGCCGTTTCGCTTAATATGGCTATTTATTGGTTCCGTACTGCGACGATCACAACAGCGAAAGAACTAAAACCGAATAAACAATAAACACCTACAACTTCGTGCACGTGCAACGACGTGCGGCGGCCTCTATAATTTGCCATTTGGCTATCCCATATTCCGGGGCGGCAAAAGTGAAGAGTGCGGGAGCGGGGCTCCCGGGACGTCTGTGGTCTGTGTTCAGTCGTTCTTAACACGCGTAGCAAAATACTGTTTAGGGACGTTTGATTTACGTAATTAAATAATGCAAATTGACGTCCTGACCTGGAATTCCGCATATTTTATTGCAGTCTAATTGGGAAAGATACAGGTATGAACAGACAATTTTCAAAAATTCAGTATCTCGGCGAAAAAAAGAATATTTGACCAAACTCAACGGCATTTTAAAAAGGAAGATTTGTACTTTAATATCCCACGCATAGTTTTGCGATAAAAAAAAATCGCAAAGCTACATAACCTCAAATATGTCAAAAAACGTTTTTTTTTGCACTTTTGGGTTAGGACATCTGAAAATCCTGACGTGATTGAGTAAAACTAAAAATAGATTCGAATTCAACCTCGAAAAATAGATAAGAAACGTATGGTCTCACCCCAGATCCAGACAACGTTTTCACAGGTTAAAAAAAAGAGTCAACGTTTGTTGATAATGCAAATATGGATTATTGCTGATAACTTAAAAAACGTGAAAGAACAAAAAATGAAAAATCGATCCTTACAATGATTTTTAGCACAAACAACAATTTAAATGACTCCAAGCACTACGAAAGAAAAACTGCAGCACTTTGAAACTATCAAGGTTTCTTAGAGGTTCTTTGAGGTTGAACAGTTACAGTCAATATCCTTAGTCTATCATTATTTGCAAAGTTATGCCAAGTTATGCAAATATCCCTAATTATGCAATTTTTCATCTCTTCTTCAATTAATAATTTCGTTTCAATATTTTTTTTTTTTTGAAAAAAAAACAATCAGTACCTACTGCTTGTAAAGGATACTTTGCAGTTTTGAAAACCCTACTTGAATTTTCTCTACGTTCATTATTTCTCGAGTAATTGATTATTAAAGTCAACAATGACTTTTTTTGCTTTGAACTACTCTTTGAATAACTTAGCGAAAAATCATCGTACAGGACTCAAGAGTAGGTCAAATTAAAGGGAATTAAATTATATAAAAGACCTTTATGATGAGCATATTGAAAAAATATATACAGTGTGTCCCAAAAAGTTGGAAACAGTCCCGCAGAATCGAAACTATTAGTATTTCCAAAAAAAGTTCTACAAAAAACATTCGCATCACAAACCGCCATCGACCAGTCAAAACGACGTCGACATTCTTCTACAGGGTGTTTCACAAATCAGAAAAAAATGTTTCGGTTAAATAGCAACACCGCTTAATTTGCATCTAATCAAAAAAATGTTATTAAGAAAAGTTGTTCAGAATGCCGAAATATGGCGATATACGAAAAATCGACGCGATAGTGAAATGTTTACGAATTAACGCTGCCCAAAGTTGGAAACAGGCCGAGAGGAATGTCGACGTCGTTTTGACTAGCCGATGGCGGTTTATGGTGCGAATGTTTTTTGTAGGAAACTGTTTTGAAAATACCAATAGTTTTGACTCTGCGGGCTCTTTGACTCTGTTTCCAACTTTTTGGGCCAGCAGCGTTAAATCGCAAACATTTGACTATCGCGCTGATTTTTCGTACACCCCCATATTTCGGCATTCTGAACAACTTTTCTTAATAACATTTTTTGATTAGATACAAATTAAGCGATGTTGCCATTTAATCGAAAGAGTTTTTTCTGATTTGTGAAACACCCTGTAGAAGAATGTTGACGTCGTTTTGACTAGTCGATGGCGGTTTGTGATGCCAATCTTTTTTGTAGGAAACTTTTTTTGGAAATACTAATAGTTTCGATTCTGCGGGACTGTTTCCAACTTTTTGGGACACACTGTATATTGAGTGAGGTTCGTGGACTTTTTTAAAAGACAAGCAAACATTTCGAAAAATTTATTTTCGGTGGTTTCCTTATGATTACTGAAAAACTGCTGATGCAAAAAAATTTAAACTCAAGATCCAAAAACAAAACTCTTGGAGTTTCAATTTCCTTTTTTTTTCTTTCCCTTGTACTATTTTTCCCCAAGTTACAGCTCTTTGAAAATCACCTAAAATTTTGTGATTTTTTTTATATCCCTTAATTTCTTCGCCTAATTTATTATTGTTTTACGAAAAACACTTTTTCTTTTATATTATTAAAACAAAACTTTTATATTAAACACTTGAAATATTACATAAAGGGTGTTTCTAAAAGCTCCATACAAAATCCCACCACATATTCCTCGGCTCAAATAAAGTCTTTTTAAGGCAACTTACCTATATACCATGTTGCTCCGCTTGGCCGCTACGAGGCGCCAAAGGGATCTTTTTCATGTAAAATCAAATTTCATGGGGACAGATTAATTAAAGATTTATTTTTTACAGCAATAATTGTTCAAAATGTTCACCATTCACACGCATACCAACATCTACACGACGTAGGAAATTGAAAATGACTCTTCGCATAATTTCTTCGTCATTCCTTAAATCATTAACTGCAACCCGAATGCGCTGCCAGAGTTCTTCTTCATGATTTACAGGTGTTTTGTAAACAATTGTCTTCAGATGTCCCCAAAAAAGTAATCCAACGGATTCAAGTCTGGAGACCGTGGGGGCCAAGCTACTGGAGCATCATTTCCTCTACCTATCCATTTGTTTGGATACTGCTGATTGAGGTAGTTTCGGACTCCAATTTGAAAATGTGGAGGGGCCCCATCGTGCATAAACCACATATGCCTCAGCAGTTGTAAAGGCAGATCCTCCAGCCGATCGGGAACCGTATTTTGAAGGTGTTGCAAATAAATGTCACCTGTTAATCGTTGTGGAAGAATAATTCCAGCCCAGACATTGATCCTAAACTCATGTTGAAAATGTCTAACTTTGATAGCATGCGGATTTTCATCTGCATAAACATGTTCATTATGGAAGTTAGTGATACCCCTCCTTGTAAAACACGCTCGTCGGTGAACAAAATCATGTTGGCAAAGTTTTCATTCAACTGCCGTTGCGTATTCACTGCCCGACAAAAAATCATACGCGATCCGGGATCCTGAATTAAACTTAAACTGGCGCCTTATAATATGGGTGAAGTAACTGTTCCTTGAGCGTCCTGTAAACAACATCTTTGGAAATTTCCATTTCCGCACCTATTCGTCTTGTGCTCAGTTCTGGATCTGCTTCAACGCGAGCCAAAATTTCTTCCTCAACGTCAGCAGTCCTTACAAAACGGTTCCTTCCATAATCAGCAGTTCTAGCAGCAAATCGACTAGTCTCACGAAGACGTCTTACGACTACCGTAAATGTCGTGTGGTTTGGCAAACGACGATTTGGAAACCGTTCCCCATACACCCTGACACTTAAAAGCGCATTGCCTTCACAAAACCCATAAACTAATATCATATCGGTATACTCTTCATTACTGAATTGTGCAGCCATAATTAATTAAAGAAAAACACAGCAGAAAAAATTTGACACTTGGCAAAACAAATAACTGAAAACTGACAATAGATCAAGACAATTGATCTTAACTAGATCAATTCATTGATTTTGCGTAATTTTTTGAAATGCGAATTTCTCCTAAACCATGAGAGTTATCGACTTCTATCAAGAGTACCTTTTTTTGTAGCAAGTTAGTCAATTAATCCAAATTCCATGTCAACAAGTCTTTAATTTCATTAGCGTAGAAACTTGGGAGGATCTAAAACACGGAATCTTAAATAAATACGCCAATAGATTAATTTCGGTGGTGATTTGAGGATCATTGCTTTCATAACTAAAAACTATGTTATTGTACAAAATTTCAGCTAAATCGCCCCAATGGTCTTGAAGTTATTAGTAAAAAACCATCTCAGAAGTTGAACTTTGGCGTCTCATAGCGGCCAAGCGGAGCAACATGGTATATAGGTAAGTTGCCTTAAATAGACTTAATTTGAGCCAAGGAATATGTGGTGGGATTTTGTATGGACCTTTTAGAGACACCCTGTATTTATATATTAAAAAAATGCTTTTCCTATAAATCTTTAAATCTCAGTAAAAGTTATGGTACTCAGAAATATAGTTTGTTTCGCATTGATTAAAAGAGCTGTAACTTAATCATTTATTAACCAAAACAAAAAAAAAGTCGAAACTATACCGTCATAATTCATATCATAATCTCTAATTTTTTCGCAACTTACCTTACACGCTATTTGTAGAACCTCCAACGTACTTCTCTCCTTTGCAGTGCCCAGAATACCGAGTAAGTATTCTCTAAAATCTATTACGCCAGTGTTAGTCTAAAAATAATAAAAACAATCGAAAATAGTAAACTTGCTCGAAAATAACCTCGAATATCATCTACTGGTGTTTGATGTGTTTACCTTGTCGTATATTTTAAAAAGCTTCTGTGAATTGCAGTCGTCGGAAGAAATATTTAGCATTTTCACGAAGTCCGGATAGGTCAGCTTGCTGCAGTCTTTACAATTAAAATTGGAATTTAACAGGGATTCTTCAATGTTGCTAGAATCCAGTCTAAAGAGAAAAATCCAGTTAACAATAATTTTTAATATTGACATATTGGTCATCATCAGAAATAATGAAAAGCACGGAATAAAAAGGAAATATAGTTCCACAAAGGGTGTTCTAAGATGGTTTTAACATTTTTGGATTCCCCAATAAATTTTAGGTGAACTTTGTTAACTATATATGGTACCTACAACCAACCACATTGGAGTTGTAAAACTGTTTTTGAAAAATATTCCGATGGCAATCTTCTAAATTTGCAAAACCAAAAAGGGGTAGGATTTTTTTGACCAAACTTGGCAGAAACGCTTAGCTACTCAACTGTAATAGTTGATTAAAATTTGGTTGCGATAAACCACGTGGTAATGGCATATCTTGTTGCTAATATTATTAACTTGTGAGTTTTGGTTGAATTTTAACTCTTTTCTCTTTTCTCATATTTTTTGTTTAACGTGTTGTCAGAAAGTACCGCGAGTTGAGTGAATTTGACAGAGGTCGAAATGTTGGCTTGTGCGAAGGTGGTTTTTCATTCAGGCAATTTGCAAATTGGAACCGGAACCAATCCACCATCATTCACGGATTAGGGAGGGTCATGAGAGTCTCAGAAGAGGAACCGGGGGCAGAATACAAACTGATGAAGTGCAGAACCGCGACTTTCATCTAATGGCTCTAAAACACTGATTATTCAGTACCAGGTCAATTGCTGATCAATGGTTAGGTAATGAAGGTTGTCCTGTAACCCTTCGAATGATTTACAGCCGAATCAAAGCTTTTGGCTTGCAATCCTCTTGGCCACATCTTGTGTTACCACTTTCGGTTCAACACCGACAGCAACGTTTGGAGTGGTGTAGGTTGCGATTGCACTGGAATCTGGAGTCAGTCCAGTAGGCAGAGACTTTTATGTGTTCTTGAAACATATAGGGCTAGTTTTGACGGTTGCCTATGTATTTATTTGCGTAGAACTCAATGCGCGGGGTCCGTAGAGCTGAAACCGTCCGCTAATTTGTGAAAAAAAAAACGTTAACATTTTCGCTTATATCTCCGTTCCTCGGCATATTTTATATAGTAGGGGAGAGGTACATTGATACACGAGGCGCATTGATACGCATTTAAAATTTCGCGGCAGAAGAAGTCCATTTGTTTCAACCTATTACTTCAAAGATGGCACTAGTGTGGGCTACTTGTCATAAAAATTTAGTAACGGAAAAACGAGTGAGAGTAAAGTTACATGTGTTTAGTTTATTTTGGCGCGAGAAAGTAATTTTTTAATGCCTTTTTACATGTGTGTGTTTTTACCAACGTGGTAGCTTATGTCACCATTCCTAAACGTAAGTATTATTTAAACATTGTTTGCAACCAAGTGTATGCACTGTAAGGTCACCGAAAGTGACAGTGAAGTGGAAATGAGCTTATCTGATTCAATTAACGATGTCAGTGATGAAGAACTACCATTGTTGTGTGATGATTAATTAAATGTAGGCGATTTTGTTGTCGTCAAGTTTTTAACAAGGAAAACAGCCGTACACTTTGTTGGACAAATTGTCACGATTTATAATGACCATGAAATAGAGGTCAATTTTTTACGGAAAAGAAAAACTGGCATAAGATTTTTTTGTTTTTCCTAACATTCAGGACGTCAGATTAGTGCTTCGAGAAGATGTCGTATTCAAACTGCCCAAATCCATTACTGCTGGTGGTACACTTCGCCAAAATAGATCTTTTTATTTTCCAACAGTTCCTAATCTTATAATTCAGTAAATATTGTACTACAATATTACTTTTTTCTCTAGTGTATTGAATGTGTATCAATGTTCCCACTGTATCAATTTACACCACCAGAGAGGTAGTTTGATGCAAATGTAGACATTAAAAAAAGTTGCAAAAACTCCAAACTTGTTTTTATTTTTCCTTCAAATAGAGTATCATATGAAAGACAAATACATAGTCTGTAAGCCTAAAATAAGAAGATGGCGACAAGTATTTTGTCTTGGACAAAATCATAATCACGTGTTTGTAAATTGTCAATCAATAATCACGTGTTATAATTGTGAAGTGTGTAGTCACTAAAGAACTGAATGGTTACCTACATTTAGAATTTTTTTATGAAAAATAAATGAATCAGCTTATTATACTTAAGTGTTCACGACTTTGATTACATTGGTTCCTACATTTTGACAAGTTAGAAGTCCATTTGTTTCAACCTATTACCTCAAAGATGGCACTAGTATGGGCTACTTGTCATAAAAATGTAGTAACGGAAAAACGAGTGAGAGTAAAATTACATGTGTTTAGTTTATTTTGGCGCGAGAAAGTAATTTTTTAATGCCTTTTTACATGTGTGTGTTTTTACCAACGTGGTAGCAATAGAGTGCTGCTTATGTCACCATTCCTAAACGTAAGTATTATTTAAACATTGTTTGCAACCAAGTGTATACACTGTAAGGTCACCGAAAGTGACAGTGAAGTGGAAATGAGCTTATCTGATTCAATTAACGATGACAGTGATGAAGAACTACCATTGTTGTGTGATGATTAATTAAATGTAGGCGATTTTGTTGTCGTCAAGTTTTTAACAAGGAAAACAGCCGTACACTTTGTTGGACAAATTGTCACGATTTATAATGACCATGAAATAGAGGTCAATTTTTTACGGAAAAGAAAAACTGGCATAAGATTTTTGTTTTTCCTAACATTCAGGACGTCAGTTTAGTGCTTCGAGAAGATGTCGTATTCAAACTGCCCAAATCCATTACTGCTGGTGGTACACTTCGCCAAAATAGATCTTTTTATTTTCCAACAGTTCCTAATCTTATAATTCAGTAAATATTGTACTACAATATTACTTTTTTTCTCTAGTGTATTGAATGTGTATCAATGTTCCCACTGTATCAATTTACACCACCAGAGAGGTAGTTTGATGCAAATGTAGACATTAAAAAAAGTTGCAAAAACTCCAAACTTGTTTTTATTTTTCCTTCAAATAGAGTATCATATGAAAGACAAATACATAGTCTGTAAGCCTAAAATAAGAAGAAGGCGACAAGTATTTTGTCTTGGACAAAATCATAATCACGACAAAAATTGTATCATTGTGCCTCCCTCTCCCCTATATGTATTTAAGAAGTTGTAGCCTATCGAATTTCTACAATTTTAAGCCCAACCTGAAGTCTCCAAGTGCTATTGTTAATTTGCAAACGACTGCTGAAGTTGAAAAAGGTTTTTTTTTTCACTATTTTTTTACTTCGAAAGTAGGGCGACTATGATTATGAAATTTCTTGGAGGGACTGCTATTTGTAGTATGAAGTTACAAAAAAAAATTCAGCTCGATCACTTTTCGAGTAATTAACGATCGAATTTTTTTTGCAAGCCTTAATTAACAATGACGCCATAAAGCTCTTTAAATTTGCGAGAATTTTTGAGATTTTGAAAACTACTAATTTCGGCCAGTTTTATAACGTTTTCTACGCGACTACCTTTTTTGACGGGACGTATTATTGTTTTAGCGTTGCCGCTTCGAAATTCTCGGAATTGTGACTAATCGATCGTTAATTACTCGAAAAGTGATTAACGGATCGAGCTGAAAAATAGCAGTCCCTCCAAGAAATTTCATGATCATAGTCGCCCTACTTTCGAAGTAAAAAAATAGTGAAAAAAGCACTTTTCAACTTCAGCAGTCATTTGCAAGTTAACAATAGCCCTTGGAGACTTCGGCAACATTATTAATAAAACCGTGTAAAAATCATTTTTTTGCTTTTTCTTCTTTGAAGAAGTTTCTGATAAGTTTGGTCAAAAAATTC